>OY759264.1:56206659-56251659 GCA_963662155.1 Lamellibrachia columna
TATGTCATTACGCCTAAATGGGGTCGAGTACTGAAGCACTGCACGGAAATTAGATCTGCCAGCATGTGATTAGAAGCGAATCATTTGGCACCAACTATATATATATATATATATATATATATATATATATATATATATATATATATATATATTTACATATATATATATATATATATATATATATATATATATTTACATATATATATATATATATATACATATATATACATATATATATATATATATATATATATATATATATATATATACATACATATATATATATATATATATATATATATATATATATATATTTACATATATATATATATATATATATATATATATATATATATATTTACATATATATATATATATATATATATATATATATATATATATATATATATATATATATATATATATATTTACATATATATATATATATATATATATATATATATATATATATATATATATATATATATATATATATATATATATATTTACATATATATATATATATATATATATATATATATTTACATATATATATATATATATATACATATATATACATATATATATATATATATATATATATATATATATATATACATACATATATATATATATATATATATATATATATATATATATATATATATATTTACATATATATATATATATATATATATATATATATATATATATATATATATATTTACATATATATATATATATATATATATATATATATATATATATATATATATATATATATATATATATATATATATATATATATATATATATATATATATATATATATATATATATATATATGTAAATATATATATATATATATATATCACATTTCTCTAATGATGTAATCGAATAAGTGGCTAAACTATGGTGTTGGGTGTACTTACAGACGGTTCCAATCTCCTTGAGGTCGTCAAAGGCGCACGTTGCTGTCGTTCCCAGTGTAGCTGCACACTGGACACAAACAAAGTGTGTATCTAAGTGAATATATGTATCTAAGTGAATATATGTAATGGTATGTACGTACGTACATATGTATGCATATAATTGTATAAGAGAATATGAATTGATGTATGTATGTATGTATGTATGTATGTATGTATGTATGTATGTATGTATGTATGTATGTATGTATGTATGTATGTATGTATGTATGTATGTATGTATGTATGTATGTATGTATGTATGTATGTATGTATGTACGTACCAAGGTGCATACGTACGTAAGTCTTCGCGCAGTAATTGCAGTGTGGCTGAATGCGTATATTAGAAGTCGAATTGGTGTTGGAATGAACAGGTCTGTTAGCGGTGAAGTGTAACGTGTTTTGTGGGGACATTAGGCATGAATTCCCCGCTATGTAAGAACTAACCTTTGTGTATGCTACAAATTAGAATGCTACAAGAATGTCTTACATAGAATGGAATGAGGCCTTTCTTCACATCGCTGGCGATAGCTTTGGCCAATGCTGGTCCGGTCATCTCTTCTTTGTCGTTCGACTCCACCTTGTGGAGTCGAATAGCCCCAAAGATGCATGCTTTTTGCAAAGACAAATGACCCTAAAACAAGCTTTGCCTTGTAATGTAGTGGTCGTCTCTTAAATAAGTAATATGTGACATGTTCTCAATCTACCGAGCATTCCTTCAGGGAGAAAAATAAATTCCGGTTTTGTAAGACGATGAAAGTCAACGTATATAATATAATGTGGAAGGCATACTTTATTTATAAAGTAACACCGCCGAATATACCCACTTTGTGTTGCTACTTGTCTCCCCTTTTCACGAGACTTGGTGTTACATGTGAATCGCCAATAGTAGTAGTAGCTGTAGTGTTGCAGCTCTAAGCCAAAGCTTCATAAGATCTAGTCGTCTAGCCATGAGAAACATTGGCGGAGCAGAACGGACTTGGTGTTACATGTGAATCGCCAACAGTAGTAGTAGCTGTAGTGTTGCATTGTGGGTACGTGCTTGTTTGTTTTCAGCCTCAGTCGCCTCTTTCGGGACGAATAAAAAACCGAGTGCGCAAGTATTTCTTGCTAGTACATAGTACTTCTCAATCAAGACTTGTGCGGTTAACTGGATACCTTGCAGCTCTAAGCCAAAGCTGCATGGAATCTAGTGGTCCAGCCACGAGAAAACTTGGCGGAACAGTATGAGCCCGATATGTGCGGACTGCAGGACCCACGGGCGTGTGGACACGGCATGGCTCCCACAAATCATGTTCCAGCCATGGGTTAAATAGTCCGCGATTGGATGTGTCCCGGAGACCCAAAGGGAGACCATCTAAAATCAGTTTCTCCTTTAGAGACCTCCAGACAAAGGCAATTATGAGATACGATTGCATAAGCAGAAACTTGACGACATCAGAACCAAAACTACAACAACAGCAACAGTCATCGCTGGTGACTATAGACCATAACTCAAGAGTGACTAGAAAGTAAAACAAGAACAAGTAGTAAAGGGCGCCACTCACATCAAAGGGAACATACTTGATCTCATCTTGAGTAACAAACCAAGTATATGTTCACCATTTAGTACTGAATGCCCGACAGGTACAAATGATCCTACCTACTGACTACCACCCTAAGTGTCTCCGATAGATGGAGTAGGTACTTCAACGTACAGCATGGTTATGCTAAAAGGCAGACTAGTATGGCCTGATGGATGAACTTGGTGGAACAAACTGAAAGAACATTATAATAACGAATGACCCGGAAGGTTTTGGTACAAAATTAACTGAAACAATCAAGAAAGCCACGGAAAACCATATCCCCAGAAACACGGTTAGATGCTTCTTTGGAAAACCTGAATGGTACAATGAAGCGTGTGGTATAGCACTCAACAAGAAACTCAGGACCTAGATATGCCTAACAAGACACCAGATGGCAGGGTCAGATACAATCTAGCCCAAAACACAAGTATAAGTGTATCCAGCCCAAAACTCATACACCTACACCACTCGGAAAGCAAAGACAGAACACAGGGCAAGAGTGATGACACATGTGACAACCTAACAAAAGACACGGAGCAAAAGCTGGTGGTGAACTGCGAAAAGATTAATGGGACAGGGTGGCAAATGTGACATACCACTTCTATTAGTAATTATCAGACCTTGGTTACTTCAACATACAAAGCTGAATATTTTCTTTGCAAAGAAATCAACAATACCTGTAGCAGAAAATGAAACGCCAATCCCCCATGTGTACAGAAGAACAAATGCATTTTGGCCAAAGAAAGTAAAATAATCTACAGAAGCTTGACATCGAAAAGGCAAATAGACCAGACTCAATCCCAGCTAGAGTCTTGAAATAACTATCGACCAATATCACTGCTCAGCATCATCAGCAAGATGAAGGAAAGACTTTTAAGCCCAACAATCTATAAGTATGTGTGTAGGGAAAGTCTGATTTCAGAGACGCAGTTTGGATTTAAACTGGAATCCATTATGGAATCCATAGGGATATAGGGAACGCTGCTATACTGGGTAAATGACTACATGAAGGACAGAGTTCTGAAAGTTGTCATCAATGGAATATGTTTTGGTGCCAAGTCCATCAACGCAGGGGTTCCCCAGAGATCCATTCTCGAATTTATTCATTATATTCATCGATGATATGCCAGACAAAATACATAAACAGGTTGTCCTCTATGCCGATGACGCGTCTACTTTAGTAGACAATTTCGTGTAACTATGGCAAGCTCACTGATCGATGAACTGCTGCATATTCAAACATGGGCAGATAATTGGAATGTGCTGTTTGGAGCAGCCAAAGATGTAGAAAACGGCTACCCCTCACTCACATTTATGAAAACTGTCTTGGCAGAAGTGAACATCTCAATCCGGAAAGAATTGTCCTGGACGCACTTAGTAGACAAGATGACCTATGATGCAGGAAAGCGATTTGGCGTCCTGAAAAGAGTTTCACCTTACTTGAACCCAAACCAGCGGGCTATGATCCACAAGATCACTACTCAATAGCATGTTACCTCGGCCTCCAGTAGTGCGAAGAGCCACCAGGGCATCAACATCTCACAATACAGCTGCTGCGGCAATTCCACCCTCACACACTTCTGGCCATAAGAGGACATTCTTACCAACTGCCTCCCACCTCAGGAATGAACTCCCAGAGGAAATATTTGCAACCAGGGAAAGAGACAGGTTCAGGACAGAACTTGCCTTGCGTCAGCGTCCGCCCCCGGAGTGGAGGGGACAGCTGCTCTGCCAAGGAAGAAGAATACATAGGAAAAATACTTTCTGTTATGATAATCCGCCATGACGCGTTTACTGTTTGCACTGACATAGCTAGTTTCCGTTACGGGAACAGGTTGGAGTAACTGTGTGGAAATGTTGTGTGTTTCGAGGAGGTTTTGAAGGGGATACCCCCAGCTCCTCAACCAGTGGCTTTGGGACCGGTTAGCATACCAGAGGTGAAAACCAAAAACCAGTAAAATTGCCTGCCGCTAAACTGAAGACCAGTCAAATCAACCTTTTCTTCCCATGGAAACCGCTATCTTGTGGTTGTGGGCTAACAGGGCCAGGCGAAAGGATGGAAAACTCCAGAATAATCGTACTGCGGATTGCCAAAACCCACCCAGTACAGTTCTTGTAACTTAAACTGAAAGTACAATTTCACCGGCTTACTGGTCACGGCAATAATGTGGACATGGTCCAAATACCTAAGGTTTACTGCAGGCCCATTAGGTCCGAGGATAGGCAAGGCATGGCAAGGAGCTTTCACACTAATTTAATTACACTATTGAAGACGGTTGTGCGTTGGTTCACCTGGTCGGAGGAGTAGGCCACCAGTCTAGAGAATACTTCGCCATCAACGCCATTGCTAACGTTGCCTTCAACGGAGGCAGTGATGCTGGCATTCTTCTGTGACAGCTTGCGGTTACGGGCTATTAGCAGTGTCATCAATGTGCACTCGCTGTCGGAGCTCTGCGAACAGTCGAGTGTCAAGATTAAATGTAGAACATTTATTTAAACAAATCAGTTTGTAATATAATTTAAACAGAGTCAGCTTATAAGTGAACCGCTTGAAAGGAGTAACATTTAAGTAAAATACATATAACGTCGTGTTACTTCCTTACTACCTTATTCAAAGCAACTAAACATATCTTCATCAAATTTCATTAAATTGGTTAGAAGCATTTGATACTGATGACCATCACAATATGACACTTCCAAATAAGTTGACATATTACCAGAGCTAGAAGATACCGTAAGACAATGCTATACAACGAACAAACCAAAAGAAAGCGCCGCAGAAAAAGAACTAATTACGCTACGATTGCTGAATGGAGCCAGGCGTGTCCACTGGGATAGCCAATAAGACGTCAGTCATGATAGATCAAAGTGGAGAGGGCTTCCAATTAATTAACTGCCCACGCGTGAATAACAAACCGCCGCACGAAACTTCCGGCACCCGAGAAAGAAGGGCAGATTTTACACCATTTGTTTCTGAGCATAAATTGGAGATGGTCACAATACTTACCTGAATAATGCCTCCTCCCTTTCCCCCGGAAAGGAACTCCGAAGGAAGCTGCAGCATCTTTCCCAGCCAATCCATCACGATGACCTCGAGTTCCGTCGATGCGGGACAAGCCGCCTGTAGCACATATATTGTTATTTATTTAGTACAGCACGTCAGAATTCGGTTGTTAATGAATTTACAGTAGAAACGTTTTTGACCTTGTTGCAGTTCCAAATTATTGTTGTTGCTGCGAATATTTAAAACTGGGTGCAATAAGATGATCGTACAATGCGCTTTCTACGGTGAACAAAGCATTAGTGGACTTGCTCTTTCGTGTGTTAGTCGTGATATCACGTTGAACCACGACGTTGTCATTGATAAATTCGCTTTGTGAAATCACCGCCTCAAGTTTAATTCAAACCTAGTAGGTAGATCACTGATTGACCTGTGTTTCCTGCCTTGGAACACGAACGGATACTTTAAATAGTAACATATGAGTATTATTTTATAATGCTATACCGTTCTTTTTCATCATCAATTTCGTTTGCATTGCTTCTGTCTAAATGTACATCGCAACCTACGGCTTACTTTCTATCTCGCCTTCGTTCTCATCGTACCTTTCTTCATGAAAGTACTCACCCAATTGAATCCAATGGAGCATAAACCTTCAGAAAGAAGATCACCGCATATGCTCGGATAACTTTGCGCAGCCGGGAAGTAGCCGTGGAAATGCGGACTTTGCCAGTGGGTCAACTATAACATACACAACCAGCCTGTGTCTAGTTTCCTTTAATGCAAGTTATAATTAGTAATGTGCTAAAATCATCGAAAAATCGTTAAAATCATTTGCAGCAGAAGCAGCAACACCAGCATCTGTGACTGTTGCAAGAGCAACTGTAGCAGTAGCAGTAGTAATAAGAGTTTTGCGAATGTTTTACCACAGAACATGTAACATGTCGTGTAAGCCACTCACTCCTGGCATTATGACGCGCTCGATGTCCCCAAACACGTCTTCCCACTTCTCAGGGTCGTCTGGAGCGGTTTCACGAACGAGTGCCTTCATGTAGCCGGGTTCAACGTTCGGCAGGGGGCGCCTCTGTCGAACGTTATCTAGGTAACCAGTGACGTAGTCGACGACTTCTTTCGCGTGTAGTCGGAACTCTTCCGAATCCATTGCTCCTATAGATGATTCCCGAACGTTGTGGGTAAAACAAAACAAAAAATAAGCAAATTGTATCCTTAAAATGGCCAGTCTTGCAACATAAATTTTTAAAGATGTTGAAGTTGAAACTATGTGTACGCATTTCTCCAGTATTTACTTTATGCTAATTTGTTATTTCTTATTTCTGTCATTCTATGAAGACAACGCAAGGCTGGCTCGAAATCTCACGAAATATGGAAGCGTAAATTGGAGTGAAGCGGACATTAATAATGTAAACTTCTTCAGTGCGGACAATATCTACATAATAAAGTAGTGTGTGACTGTCTGTCTGTTCCCTCACATCTCCATCTGTTTCCCGTGTATGGGGCTGACATTTTGTAGTCGTGCCCGGAGGCCCATAAACATATTGGCAATTCTCCCGGACGTGGATATTACATTTGTGGATGTTTGACGCAGATTGCGTAACTCAATTGCATTTAACAATAGTTCAATGCAATTGTTGGCAGCGCTATCCACCGAACGCTTCGTGAAACTGGCAGTTGTACGTGATCTTTGTGGTGCAAAGATGTCATTGCTATTGGCATTGCACTAACAACACTTGACTGGATAGTGCAAGAAGTCCTAAGCTCTTGCCTTTTTCCCGTGCAACGCCGGGAAACAGGGCTAGTTATTTTCATATTTGCTGCAGCTACTCTACCCATCTATTATTTTAAAAAGTGTTAGTGACTCTGTATGTATGTCTGTTCCTTCATATATCCGTCAGTTTCGGATGTAATGGGGCTGATATTTTGTAGGCGTACCAGAGGGCCTATGCTGTTGGTTCGTGTTTTAAAAATATTTGAAATTCTCCCTGGGGGTGTGGTATTATGTAAAATGTACCAATGAGGACGTTTGACGTAAATTACGTAAATAGGAACAAAAGTGCAATTGTTAGCAACGCTATGTGTGCTACGTCATCTACGTCAAACGTCTACCGAACGAATACTGAAACCGAGAGTTGTAAGAGAATGTAAACAAAAGAGTGCAAAAATTGCACAGAGTATCATGGACGTGGTCATAGAGTAGAGAGAGGATGTGCTTGTGCTGCCACAGTGTAACGTTGTCGACGTATTAGAATTTGTTTTAAGCTATACTGTACTTTAATTTTACTTCTAGCTTTACTATGAAAGTCTGTGGACTACTGAAAGTCTCAAATACGACTTGGATAACAGTGGCTTTACTGGATTGTAACGTTTTTATGAGACAGTGTTAAAGGTTAATGCTGCGCATGCGTGATTATACAACATACACTGCAATTTCGGCTATCGATTCTTAAAGTTTTATAGCTTTAAAGATTCTGAAATCAGATACCTTTCATTCAAGAGGGAGCATAAACACACACACCATATAACACTTGGATATATGTTTTGGAGTAATATCCACTAGCCTAGAATCTCTGGACTTCGTCAACAAAATCAAGATGGCGGCATCTCACCACAACAACCTCCATCGAGCACGGACCTGCCGACAACCACAGTATCAAAGTATTTACTCAACAGATCACCTGGACTACGGATATATATTATATTTTCTATTTTGCTTACCAATAGGGTTACAGTAGATTGTGCCAACCCGCACTCCAGCCATATAACCAGCTCGAAGTCGACAACTGGTAACAACACCACGTCAAACATCAGTGACAGTGGCATCACAGCATTGTGCACGAACACTGGGGACAGGAAAATGCTTACACACTGCACAAGGTACTCTACCCCAGCAGCCGTAACCGCGGAGCACTCGCTACTTCCTGGTGCTACTCTCCTGAGGAGACACGGAGCTGAGCCCCGGCCCCAGTCGACAATCCCAACATATCCTAGACGCACCTGTTCCTAAACCACCCTCAAACGGAAACCAAAATTCCCATGTGGAATTTGTGAACGTGCGGTCACATGGAGCGAATCCAATCCCTCAGTAGCTTGCGACGATTGCAACATTTGGTTCCATAAATCATGCCTGGGAATGTCAGCCCCTGTTTTCAAAGGACTTATGCCAGACGCTCCATGGCAGTGTGATAAGTGTTTGATGCCAAACTTCGCGGACTCCACATTCTTCTATCATCCAGATGTATCCCTAAATAACAGGTACAACAGAATCACCATTGGGAGAGATATGGCAGTATATCAAAACCGGCCTGAGTGACATCATCACCAAACATATTCCAACCAAGATGACATTAACAAGACATAACCAACCCTGAGTAAAGCGCGAAAAAAAAATTATGGCCCTACGTCAAATCAAAACGTAGCGATAATATAGGCGTTTCCACACTAAGAAGATATGGCCACACATAGAGCGAAAGCAAAATCCAAACAGAGACGCCGAATAACCAGTTCTCATAAGTCTTCACGCACGAACCCGATGGCATCTCCCCGATATGAGTCCAAGCCCACATCCTCCACTCCCAGACATCACTATAACTGTCAACCGAGTTGGCAAACTGTTGACAGAACACATACAAAGCCACAGGACCAGTCGAAATTCCCAACAGAGTACTTAAAGAAACAGGAGCTGAACTCTCCCCGGCAGTTACCCTCCTATTCCTGGCTTCCATCCAACAAGGAAACCCCTCTGATTGGCAAAAACAAATGTCGTCCCCGCATTAAAAAAGGTGACACAGACAAAACTGAAAATTACCACCCATCTCCATCACTTCTGTCCTTTGCAAACTCCTTGAACACATACTCCATTCCCATATCATGTCCCATTTCGACTCCCACAACTTCCTCACAGAAGCGCAACATGGCTTCAGGAAGCGCAGATCTACGGAAACACAGCTCCTACTAACAGAACATGATCTGACTTGTACACTTGAAGAGGGCGGCCAAATGGACTGCATTCTCCTCGACTATTCAAAGGCATTTGATAAAGTAATAATAGATTCCTGTTAAAATTGCGTTACTACGGTGTCCTGGGCCCTACCCGGGAATGGATCGAGTCATAAATTATCACACTATCCCCCTGGAACATATTGGTTAAATTGTGGGACATGTATTTGTCTCGTTCACTTGTGCAATCACCGTTCACAAGCGTTGAATCAAACCCGCCAATCCGTAACACAATTGGGGGTTGTCGTCCAGTACTGAATCATCGGCGGGGAACTTTTCGCTCAACGCTGTGAATGGCGCAAGTGGCATAGCAAATGACTTCCTTTGAAATAGGCTGTGCTTTGACCAAAGTTTAGTTGTACAGTGTGATCAATGATCCATATATATATATATATATATATATATATATATATATATATATATATATATATATATATATATATATATATTATTTGAGCCCAAGCCCGGCCAGCAATTAGTAGTTAGAGTCCAGGCCTGCAAACTAGACCCAGGCCCGACCCAGACCGTGAATGTTTAGCCCAGGCCTGGCCCGGCCCGCAAGTTTCAGGCCCATACCCGGCCCATACCCGCGGGCCAAAGATGAATAAGCCCGAGGCCCGCAAGCCCGCAGCCCGCTAAGTTTAGAGAAGATAAACCTATAATCTTATAAGAATGAAGAAACACAAATAAACTGTTAAAACAGACTTATTTTTTATTAAATAAAAAATAATATATGAACATTGTATAAGGTTTAATACAGAAATACTAATATCAGTTGTTGTTTAGTAGTGTCTAGCTAGTAGCTAGTACTAGCTACTACTATGTCACCCACTGGCACTGACACCCAGTGGCATTTCCAGCAGGTCTGCAGTCACTAGCCTGAGACATATCAGGTTCAGATATGTGTGAATTAGTACAACTGTGAATGAATCAGTACTGGGGAAATTGTAGACACAGAACTGTAGACACTAGTTAACACAATTGAGAAATACCAATTACCAACTGGGGTGGGTACTGGGTACTGGCACTATTGGGTAGTGGGCAGTGGGCAGTGGCCAGTGGGCTGGTAATTCAGGCGGGCAATATTTGGAGGGAAGACCTAGACAATAGAATGTCCACTGGTGATAAGTTGGTGGTTAATCATGGCTTGATTGCCTTGATTGCAATACAAAGATATGGGCATGCGACTATGCATATATTTTATATGAAATGTCTCTATTAAAAGAATGCACATTATTAAAATTATACCATAAGAAGTCACATTGTTTAAGATGTTAAACTGCATTCCAATGTATAAAGCATTAGTGTCATTCATAATGCCATGCTAGGTCTCAATTTGCAACTATATAATACTAAAGAAATAATTTTTAGCAGTCATTAACCGGAATTACAATTTATAATCAGTTTTTATTAATAATAAAATTAATAATCTGGGTTTTGTATACATGTTTTTATTATGTCCAGGCCCAGCCCAAGCCCGCCCCGGCCCGCTCACACTAGGCTCAGGCCCGGCCTAAGCCCGATGTGTTTAAATTATTTTCAGCACAGGCCCGGCCCGGCCCGGCCCGGCCCGGCCCGGCCCGGCCCGGGCCCACAATATGTAGGCCCAGGCCCGACCCTGCCCGCAAAATTATATAGAGGCCCGGCCCGTGCAGGGCACTAATATATATATATATATATATATATATATATATATATATATATATATATATATATATATATATATATATATATATATGTATATATGTATATATATATATATATATATATGGCGATTTTTGGCATTGAATGTACAGGTAATGTGGTATGTAGACTAATATATATATATATATATATATATATATATATATATATATATATATATATATATATATTCCCGTAACGGAAAGGGGAAATCGACCAAATGCGACAGCGGTAGCTAATATCGATATAGAGACAATAGCAGAAACTTAGTTGAAGATTATTTCGCGGGTGGGTCTACCTAAAGTAGTTTTTAAGAGACAACAGAAGCTAGTTTGAGTCTGAGACCATGGCGGAAATAACTCGATCGATATTTCGAGCCGTCACGTTTGCTTACCGCGAAGCGCCCCAGGAGAATATGAAATGATCTCCTTTTCAACTACTCTATGGGAAGAGAGTCATAGGGCCCATGACAATAAACTACTGTATGGGAGGAGAGTCGGGGGGTCCATGACAATCCTCAGGGAAGACCTAGATGAGACGCACCAATACGTGCTATATCTGCGTAACACGAGTCAAATGTTGCCTATTACAGGCATTTCCCATTTCATAATTGGAACGTGTATTAAATTGTTCATGTTGACACAATTGTTATTGCAACTTTGCCAGGGAGCTAACACAGTGGTCACTCCTGAAGACGGACGACAAATCTTCTGGTTGGCTGCATACTGGATATTACATTCATTGTTGAAGCTCTGTACAATGACGTAGTTTCGGGCTTTCATGTCAGCCAGCCTGTGGAAAGTTATTGCTGGGTACTACGTCATGGGCGCCATGTTTGATTTAATCGTCTACTTCTACCTGTGCTGCATGTTGCTATGATAAAACGTTCGAAACGATCTAATTGCCGCAGTTTTTGTCTTAAAAAGATGTCCTCTGTGCAAAAGTTGGCATTACGTTTGTCAAAATTTTTAAAGTATTCTCCAATGTTGTAAATAAACTGGTAAGTCATTAAGTATAGAAGTGCGTAATATCATCAATACACAGACAGCAGTGTAGCTGTTTGGTACATAGTGCAATGTTTAAAGATCTCACGGTGTGTGTCGTAGGCAGGGGTGATGTGACTGTCGTCGACGGACGGTCAAAGTGTATCTGGCATTCTTGATTCGCGTGTCATAATTATGCATGTCAAAGTTGAACAATATCCTTCAGTTTTGTAAATAAACTGCTAAGTTATTGAGTGTGTAAGTGCGTAATCTCATCACTACACAAACAATATTGTAGCTATTTGGTACTTACTGCTCTGCGGACGGATCTCGCGGTGTCTGTCGTACGCAGGGTGGTGTGACTGATGTCGACGGAGGTTCAGTGTGTGTCATGTGCAGTCCGGTTAATCGAGGGATGGGGCGGGTGTATCTAGAGCCAGTCAACCGGAATACCTTTGGCTGGTGACGCGGCAAAGCCCCCCGCTACAGTGCTGCCGCCCGTGGTGACGTTAGTAACCACAATAAGCATTTATAATGAAATTTTAATTGCTGTAAATTAAGAATGTCGTCTATTTTTAACAAGCTGAGGTTTTTGTAGAATGGTTCTGCATGGGAAACATAATTAATTAAGGAAATAATACTCAAAGCGTTCTTTTGAAGTTTCATTATTCTTTTTAATTAAAAACCCCGTGCCATTATAAAGTAATTAATATGTGGTACAATAAAGTAATTATTTAATAAAATTTTACAATATTGCCATCAAAGACAAAGGCCCAGATGGCAAGAGGACAAGCTTACCAATAGTAAAAAAATGTCATCTGTGTGTAACCCACCTCCTGAGATATTTGCCAGTTTTGTTTTTAAACATATTCACGCTGCTAGCATTTACACATTATGTCGATAATTTGTTACATTAATTTATTTTATTCTGTGAGAGTGAATACACTGATCCTTCACTAGTGTTTCCTTGTGTCCTCTAATTCCACTATCTTTCTTAAGTGAAAAAAAATTGTATTAATATTTTTACACCCATTCAACATATTAAAAAACGTAAATTTGATCTCCTCTTAACCTCCTGTTGCCAGCGGCATGACACACGCTCAAGTCTATGTCCAGCCCAAATTAGACTATATATCAACTAGGTGGCACATAGTCACTAGTGATGGTTTCATAACAGGCTCCCAGCCGAGTTCGCTGGCAAAGTAGGCCATTAATCCTGGGGCAACCCCGAGCAACCCCAGCATTCTCAGGCGTCATATATTATATTACACAGACGGCAGCTTTTGTACATGATTTGTATTGGCTCAGACAACTTAGAAGAAATCGCGTGTTTAGAGACAACTTACCACAGCACAGTACAGAATGGTCTTGTTAAGAGGCTTTCCAATGAAACACTTGGTTTCTGCATAACTAAAAAAGGAACTCGACAATAAATAGTGCAATTATATATTCAATTATTTATTTATTATTGCACTTATTGTTGTAATGAATACATTAGATGTCATCACTGTCCAAGCTCCATGCATTGCTTGACTCATCGTCTGCTGACGTCGCTCCCACGCTGTCCCCATCATCCGTAGCAGTGGCTGCGAAGGACTCCTGGAGTGCACTAGTCATGCTCCAAGCAGTGGCTGCGAGGGACTCCCGGCGTGCACTGGTCATGCTCCAAGCAGTGGCTGCGAGGGACTCCCGGAGTGCACTTGTCATGCTCCAAGCAGTGGAACTGGGGCAAGCTTGTCTAATAGAGCTGACAGGGTAGTGTCGTACTGGTCAAGAAGACTAGCTGCTGAGGTGGCAGGGTCAAGGCACAGGGATGATGCCTCAATGTTGACTCGGAGCATCTCTTTTTCTATGGCAGCATAATTCCTGTATTGCACTGAGTGTCGAAGCGGCTGGGGTTTTGGCAGATGTAGATCACAATGGACAACGCCATGATCTGTCAAGAAGTCAGATACAGTAGTAGTCTTTGATACCAGATTGTCCGTTAATTTGGTGATAAACAAGTCTAACGTAAGCCCATCCATGTGAGCGGGTCCCAACACGTGCTGGCAGAGAGAGTGGTTCGAAAGGATGTCACGGAAGCGGGAAGCGTCAGTGTTCACTTGGACTTCATAGTGGAAGTTAAAATCACACAAACAATCAGAGTTTTCTGAGATTTGACCATGTGGTGCTGAAGGAATTGTGGAATTGTTTCTTCTTGATGGCGGAGGGCGACAGACCACAACCAGTTTCACTGTTGACGAAGCATTAAGCGTGACTTCCATGTTTTCGAACGAATTGGATTTCCATAAAGACTTTGATGCCATTTTGATGTTCGATAATATAGTCAGAGAGGGGTGTCACATTTTTTCCTCACCGACTGGACGTTTGTTAAGCACATGGTCATGGTGCACAGCTTGCTCCGTTTGGTGGCACATTTTTTTTCCAGCCTGTTGCCCCAGAAAATGCGTTCCAGGTCTGTTTCCGGTGAACGGGTTGACTTGTTGTTGTTGTTGTTGTTGCTGTTGTTGTTGTTGTTGCTGCTGTTTGTGGTCACCCCCACGACGACCCCGCCTGGTTGGCGGGTGGAGTGACGGCGTCGATCAGTGATACCCTGATCGACGCAGCTTTCGCTCCGAATCTGATCAATGGTGAGAGGTACTTGTCGACTACCAATGGTGAGAGGTACTTGTCGACTACCAATGGTGAGAGGTACTTGTCGAGTACCAATGGTGAGAGGTATTTGTCGAGTACCAAGAGGATTTGTTCACCACAACTGGAACACAACTTCACTAAACGATCCCTGGTCATGACTGCACGTGTTGACTTACTGTTGACTTGCAGCACGGTTTCAGGTACGAGGATGCCGCCACAAATCACTGTTTTTATCCATTGCGTCATTCCATTAAATGAATGCCCTTTTTCTAACCCTTTGGGGTTGCTGGCAAGGGGAAGCCCTCACCAAAGATTGCAGGCACTGGTCCTGTTGTACTCAGGGAAGATTTGACACTTTTCAGCCTTGGCGTCATTCCCATAAATACCCCCCCCCCTCTTCTCATCCTTTGGGGGTTGCTGGCAGGGGGAAAGTTCCACCTATAATTGCTGGCATTGGTCATGCTATACTCAGGGAACCGCTTGGAACATGTGACACTGTTTTAGCCTTGGCCCCATTCCCATAAATAAATGCATTTTCTGCCCCCGTTGATGGGTGATGCTGGCATTAATCATTTCATAGTCAGGGAACCGCATGGGAACATATGACACTGTCTAGGGAACCGCATCGGAACACGTGACACTGTTTTTAGCCTTGGCGCCATTCCCATAAATAAATGTATTTTTTGCCCCCTTTGACGGGTGGTTTTAGGGGCAACCCCCAGCCCACACCCGGCAGCAACGCATATTTGGGATGTCGGGGAGAGGGGTGGTCCCTTCATTCCATGGGGTCAAACGTCTTGGCGACGTTTACATAAATAAAAGCTCTGGGTTCCCAGTCTACTGTTTGGAGAACTGTTGAGAGGAATGGTCGGAGACAGCGCGAACCCGTTACGAGAATGGTTGCTAACACATTTCTTGAACCTCCAGACACCACAGCATGCTTGGTGTTACACAACATGGCTGTCGAATTCGGCACACGCGCACCCGACTCACAAGATGACAACAACGATAATGATGATGATGATGATGAAGATAACACTGTCTGCAACGACAAACCGGCGGTTTCATAAAGAGTTGTGCGTCAAAGTATTGCTGAGTTTTTTTATGGAGTGGCTCTGTGTGGGAATTATAGTTACTTAAAGTAGTAATTCTCAATGCTTTCTTTTTAAGTTGTATTATTATATTTGTTTGAAAACCCCAAGCCATGATGCAATAATTAATGTGTGGTACAATTTATGAATTATATAATAACGTTTTAATTTGTTGTAATAACACATGTTTTAGTTTATTTAAAATACCAATCTTTTTAGAACATGCGTTTGAAAGAAATGTTTTCAGTATGTCTTTTCCAGTTCAGATTTGGCATACTTTATTTATAAAATAACACCGCCGAATATACCCACATTGTGTTGCTACTTGCCTCCCCTTTTCGTGAGATTTGGTGTGATGCGTGGCTCACCAATAGTAGTAGTAGCTTTAGTGTTGCAGCTCTAAGCCAAAGCTTCACGGGATCTAATGGTCTAGCCACGAGAAACCTTGGCGGAGCAGAATGCGGACTGCAGGGCCCACGGGCGTGTGGATACGGCCTGGCTCCCACAAATCATGTTCCAGCCAGGGTTAAATAGACGGCGATTGGATGTGTCCCAGTAGACCCAAAAGGAGACCATCTGGGGAGATGGACGTGCGCTAAAAAAAACTTTTGTTTCAGCAAACTGGACTGTGATATTCAGCTTGTCTGTGGATCATGTGCTGTTTCTACTGAGAGAATTTCCCTAGTGGTCTGTGGAAACTGACTTCAGTTCTTGAAGAGCTAGAAATCATACCCCATTTTGCTACGAAGAAACAAAGAGAATATATAACCGGACGGATAAACGGAAAACTGACCTAGCTCATGAAAAACTACAACTGAAATTGGAAATGTTGCTTATGAACTTTGGAGGCCTTCGCTCCAACACAGGCAACTTAGAGGCACAGATTGCTAAAGCTGATCTTAAGCCTGATTTTATGATAATAACATAGTCTAAATTAGACAGCGTCATAGTAGACAGTGATCGGAACATCAACTGACAAAACAAGATAGGGAAGAAGACAGTGAATGAGGTGACTGCCTCATCTACTACAAAAGCAACATCCCTGTAAAAAGGATAAGGTATTTGGAACCAACCGACTACGAGATGATGATAGTCTCAGTCGAGCTATAATCAATCTCTCCTTTAGAGACCTCCAGACAAAGACAACTATGCTATACGATAGCGCAAGCAGAAACTTGACGACACCAGAATCAAAACTATGGCAACGGCAACAGTCATCGATGGTGACTATAATGCTCAAGAGTGGCTGTAGCGTAAAACAAGAACAACTAGTAAAGGGCGCCACCCACATCAAAGGGAATAGACTTGATATAATCATGAGTGACAAACCAAGTATACGTTCACCAGTTAGTATTGAATGTCAGATAGGTACAGATGATCACTACCTACTGAATATCACCCTAAGTGTCTCCCAGAGATGGAATTTGTACTTCAACGTACAACATGGTTATGCTAAAAGGCAGACTGGTATGGCCTGATGGATGAACTTGGTGGAACAAACTGAAAGAACATTATAAAAACGAATGACCCGGAAGGTTCTGGTACAAAATTTACTGAAAAAATCAAGAAAGCCATGGAAAACCATATCCCCAGACGCACAGTTAGATCCTTCCTAGGGAAACCAGAATGGTACAATGAAGCGTGTGATATAGCACTCAACAAGAAACACAGAACCTACCGGC
This sequence comes from Lamellibrachia columna, assembly GCA_963662155.1. Taxonomy (NCBI): domain Eukaryota; kingdom Metazoa; phylum Annelida; class Polychaeta; order Sabellida; family Siboglinidae; genus Lamellibrachia; species Lamellibrachia columna. Next base: position 56,224,278 of record OY759264.1, read on the forward strand.
AATACATGCCCAACAAGGCACCAGATGGCAGGGTCAGATACAATCTAGCCCAAAACACAAGTGTAAATGTATCCAGCCCAAAACTCATACACTTACACCACTCGGAAAGCAATGGCAGAACACAAGGCAAGAGTGATGACAAATGTGACAACCTAACAAAAGAAACGGAGCAAAAGCTGGTGGTGAACTGCGACAAGATTGATAAGACAGGATGGCAAATGTGACATACCACTTCTCTCAGTAATGATCAGACCTTGGTTTCTTCAACATACAAAGCTGAATGTTTTCTTTGCTATGAAATCAACAATACCTGAAGCAGAAAACGAAACGTCAGTCCCCATGTGTACAGGAAAACAAGTGCATTATGTTTTGGCCAAAGAAAGTAAACAAAACTACAGAAGAACTTGATACCGAAAAGGCAAATGGAGCAGACTCAATCCAAGCTAGAGTCTTGAATATAAGCTGCTCCAGAGCTGGCCAAACCGTTGGGCAAATTATTCCAGCATTAATATTTGAATATTACTTCCTGCAACAAAAAGAGAGAGATAAGCATGACCCGAACAATTATCGACCAGTATCACTGCTCAGCATCATCAGCAGGAAGAAGGAAAGACTTTTAAACCCAACAACCTATAAGTATGTGTGTAGGCAAAGGCTTATTTCAGACACACAATGTGGATTCAGAGCTGGCCACTCTACGTGCGATGTCGTAACATACATTGTACAACAGCTACACAATGCCTTAAAATTACATGGTACAACAGCTTTTAGCACAGTAGACAACTTCGAATATGACAAATATGGCAAGCTCACTGAACGATGATCTGCTGCATATTAAAACATGGGCAGATAACTGGAATGTGATCTTTGGAGCAGCCAAATGCCAGAACGTAACTGCATCAAGGCTGAAAGATGTAGAAACCGGCTAACCCTCACTCACATTTATGAACTCTGTCTTGTCAGAAGTGAACATTTCTATCCGGAAAGAATTGTTCTGGACACACTTAGTAGGCAAGATAGCCAAGGATGCAAGAAAGCGACTAGGCGTCCTAAAAAGAGTTTCACCTTGCTTGAACCCTAACCAGCGGGCTATGATCCACAAGAGCATGGTGATATCCAAGTTGGAACATGTATCATATGTATGGATGGCAGCCTCCGAAACATCGCTAGGCAGACTTGATGCCATCCAGAGGCGAGCTGCCAAACAATCACTAGCACAAAGGAGACAAGTTAGTGCACTCACTTTGTTCCACCGGATATACCATGGAGATGCACCATCACTACTCAATAGCATGTTACCTCCTCCTTCCAGTAGTGCGAAGAGCCACCAGGGAATCAACATCTCGCCACACAGCTGCTGTGGAACTTCCACCCTCAAACACAGCTGGTCATAATAGGACATTCTCAACAACTGCCTCATACCTCAGGAATAAACTCCCAGAGGAAATATTTGCAACCATGGAGAGAGACAAGTTGAAGACAGAAATCAACGCATTCCGTTGTGCGTTAGCGTCCGCCCCCAGAGTGGAGAGGGACAGCTGTTCTGCCAAGGAAGAAGAACACATAGAAAAAATACTTTCTGTTATGATAATCCGCCATGACGCGTTTACTGTTTGTAGCACTGACATAGCTAGAACGTTTCCGTTACGAGAACAATTTGGAGTAACTTTGTGGAAACGTTGTGCGTTTCGGGGAGGTTTTGAAGAGGGTATGTTCCAACCCCAGCGCCTCAACCAGTGGCTTTGGGACCGGTTAGCACACCAGTTGTGAAAGCCAAAAACCAGTAAAGTTGCCTGCCACTAAACTCAAATCAACCTCTCCTCCCCGTTGTTCCCATGGAAATCACTATCTTGTTGTTGTAGGCTAACAGGGCCAGGCGAAAGGATGGAAAAATCCAGAAAAATCCTACTGCGGAGGGCCAAAACCTACCCATTACAATTATTGTAACGGAAACTGAAAGTGCAATTACACCGGCTTACTGGACACGGCTATAATGTGGACACGGTCCAAATACCTAAGGTGTACTGCAGGCCCACTAGGTCCGAGGATAGGCAAAGTATGGCAAGAAGCTTTCCACACTAATTGAATTACACTATAGAAGACGGTTGTGCGTTGCTTCACCTGGTCGGAGGAGTAGGCCACCAGTCTAGAGAAAACTTCGCCATCAACGCCACTGCTGGCGTCGCCTTCAACGGAGGCAGTGATGTTGGCATTCTTCTGTGACAGTTTACGGTTACGGGCTGTGTCATCAATGTGCAATTGCTGCCGGAGCTCTGCGAACAGTCGAGTGTCAAGATTAATGTAGAACATTGATTTAAACAAATCAGTTTATAATATAATTTAAACAGTCAGCTTATGAGTGAACCGCTTGAAAGGAGTAACATATAAGTAAAATACATATAAGGTCGTGTTACTCCCTTGCTACTTTATTCAAAGCAACTAAACATTTCTTCATAAAATGTCATTAAATTGATTAGAAGCACTTGATACTGATGACCATCACTATATGACACTTGCAAATAAGTTGACATGTTACCAGAACTAGAAGATACCGTAAGACAATGCTATACAACGAACAAACCAAAAGAAAGCGCCGCAGAGAAAGAACTAATTACGCTACGATTACTGAATGAAGCCATGTCCACTGGGACAGCCGATAAGACTTCGATCATGATAGATCAAAGTGGAGAGGGCTTCCAATGAATTAACTGCCCACGCGTAAATAACAAACCGCTGCACGAAACTTCCAACACCCGAGAAAGAAATGCAGATTTTACACTGAGTAACCAATTGTTTCTGAGCATAAATTGGGGATGGTCACAATGCTTACCTGGATGGTGCCTCCTCCCTTTCCCCCGGAGAGGAACTCCGGAGGAAGCTGCAGCACCTTTCCCAGCCGATTCATCACGATGACCTGGAGTTCCGTCGATGCGGGACAAGCCATCTGTAGCACATACATTATGTTATTTATTTAGTACAGCACGTCAAAATTCGCTTGTTAACGAATTTACAGTAGAAAAATGTTTGACCTTGTTGCATTTCCACATTATTGTTGTTGCTGCGAATATTTAAAACCGGTGCAATAGGATGATCGTACAATGTGCTGAAGTACTGACTTCTTTCAACGGTGAACAAAGTAGGATGATCGTACAATGTGCTGAAGTACTGACTTCTTTCAACGGTGAACAAAGTAGGATGATCGTACAATGCGCTGAAGTACTGACTTCTTTCAACGGTGAACAAAGTAGGATGATCGTACAATGCGCTGAAGTACTGACTTCTTTCAACGGTGAACAAAGTAGGATGATCGTACAATGCGCTGAAGTACTGACTTCTTTCAACGGTGAACAAAGTAGGATGATCGTACAATGCGCTGAAGTACTGACTTCTTTCAACGGTGAACAAAGTAGGATGATCGTACAATGCGCTGAAGTACTGACTTCTTTCAACGGTGAACAAAGTAGGATGATCGTACAATGCGCTGAAGTACTGACTTCTTTCAACGGTGAACAAAGTAGGATGATCGTACAATGCGCTGAAGTACTGACTTCTTTCAACGGTGAACAAAGTAGGATGATCGTACAATGCGCTGAAGTACTGACTTCTTTCAACGGTGAACAAAGTAGGATGATCGTACAATGCGCTGAAGTACTGACTTCTTTCAACGGTGAACAAAGTAGGATGATCGTACAATGCGCTGAAGTACTGACTTCTTTCAACGGTGAACAAAGCCCCAGTGGACTTGGTCTTACGTGTGTTAATCGTGATATCACGTTGAACCACGACGTTGTCATTGATCAATTCGCTTTTTGAAATCACCGCCTCAAGTTTAATTCAACCCTAGTAGGTAGATCACTAATCGATCTGCGTTTCCTGCCTTGGAACACGAACGGATGCCTTAAAAAGTAACATATGAGTATTATTTTACAATGCTCTAACATTCTTTTTCATCATCAATTTCGTTTGCATTGATTCTGTCTAAATGTACATCGCAATCTACGGCTTACTTTCTATCTCGCCTTCGTTCTCATCGTACCTTTCTTCATGAAAGAACTCACCCAATTGAATCCAATGGAGCATAAACTTTCAGAAAGAAGATTGCCGCATATGCTCGGATACCATTGCGCAGCCGGGAAGTAGTCGTGGAAATACGGACTTTGCCAGTGGGTCAACTATAACATACACAACTAACCTGTGTCTAATCTACGGCAATGCATGCTATAGTTAGTAATATGCACGGTTTGCAGCTACGCTATCCATCGAACGCTTCGTGAAACTTGCAGTTGTACGTGATCTTTGTGTCGCGAAGATGTCGTTGCTATTGGCATTGCACTACCAACACATGACTGGATAATGCAAGGAGTTCTAAGCTTTTGCCTTTTTCCCGTGCAACGCCGGGAACCTGGGCTAGTTATTTTCATACTTGCTGCAGCTGCTCTGCCCATCTTTTATTTAAAGAAGAGTTAGTGACACTGTCTGTATGTCTGTTCCTTCAAGTATCCGTCAGTTTCGGATATAATGGGGCTAACATTTTGTAGGCGTATGGGGGGCCTATGCTGTTGGTTCGTGCTTTAAACATATTTGAAATTCTCCCTGGGGGTGGGGTATTACGTCGAAGGTACCAGTGAGGACGTTTGACGTAAATTACGTAATTAGGAACAATAGTACAATGGTTAGCAACGTTATGTGTTTTACGTCATCTACGTCAAACGTCTACCGAACGCTTCGTGTAACCGAGAGTTGTAAGAGAATGTAAACAAAAGAGTGCAACAATTGCACAGAGTATCGTGGACGTGGTCATAGAGTAGAGAGAGGATGTGCTTGTGCTGCCACAGTGTAACGTTGTCGACGTATTAGACATTGTCTTAAGCTATACTGTACTTTAATTTTACTTCTAGATTATACAGCATACACTGAAATTTCGGCTATCGATTCTTAAAGTATTATAGCTTTAGAGATTCTGAAATCAGATACAATTCATTCAAGAGGGAGCATAAACACACACATCATATAACACTTGGATATATGTTTTGGAGAAATATCCACTAGCCTAGAATCTCTGGACTTTGTTGTCGTTTCTCGTCGTCAACAAAATCAAGATGGCGGCATCTTACCACAGCAGCCTCCATCGAGCACGGACCTGCCGGCAACCAAAGTACCAAAGTATTTAATCAACAGATAACCTGGACTACGGATATTTATTATATTTTCTATTTTGCTTACCAATAGGGTTACAGTAGATTGTGCCAACCCGCACTCCAGCCATATAACCAGCTCGATGGCGACAACTGGTAACCACACCACGTCAAACATCAGTGACAGTGGCATCACAGCATTGTGCACGAACACTGGGTACAGGAAAATGCTTACAAACTGCACAAGGTACTCTACCCCAGCAGCCCTAACCGCGGAGCACTCACTGCGCACTTCCTGGTGCTACTCTCCTGCGGAGACATGGAGCTGAGCCCCGGCCCCAGTCGACAATCCCAACCTATCCCAACATATCCTAGACGCACCTGTACCTAAACCACCCTCAAACGGAAACCAAATTTCCCATGTGGAATTTGTGAACGTGTAGTCACATGGAGCGAATCCAATCCCTCAGTAGCTTGCGACGATTGCAACATTTGGTTCCATAAGGCATGTCTGTTAATGGCAGCCCCTGTTTTCAAAGGACTTATGCCAGACGCTCGATGGCAGTGTGATAAGTGTTTGATGCCAAACTTCACGGACTCCACATTATTCTACCATCTAGATGTATTCCTAAATAACAGGTACAACATAATCACCGATGGGAGAGATATGGCAGTATTCCAAAACCGGCCTGAGTGACACCATCACCAAACATATTCCAACCAAGATGACTTCAACAAGACATAACCAACCCTGAGTAAATGTGTATATAAAGCGCCTATCAACGCGCAAACAGCGTGCATATACACAAACAAAAACGCGGCATGAAAAATGAGCTGCAGCGTGCCTGCTTGCAGGCAGGCACGCTGCCCTACTGGCCCTACGTCAAACTGGCCCTACGTCAAAACAAAACGTAGCGATAACATCGGCGTTTCCCCATAAAGAGAGAAGCCGAAACAGAGAAGCCGAATAACCAGTTCTCATCAGTCTTCACGCACGAACCCGACGGCCTCTCCCCGATATGGGTCCAAGCCCACATCCTCCACTACCAGACATCACTATCACTGTCAACGGAATTGTGAGAACCCACACAAAGCCACAGTACCAGACGAGATTCCCACCAGAGTAACCGCAGCAGAACTCTCCCCGGCAGTAACCCTCCTATTCGAGACCTCCATCCAACATGGAACCCCGTCTGATTCGCAGTAAGCAAATATCGTCCCCGCAATTAAAAAAAGATCACGGGAGAGGTAAAACTGAAAATTACCACCCCATCTCCCTCATTTCCGTCCTTTGCAAACTCCTTAAACCCATTCGACTCCCACAACATCCCGACATAAGAGAAGCATGACTTCAGGAAGCGCAGATCTACGGAAACACAGCTCCTACTAACAGTACATGAACTGGATCGTACACTCGAAGAGGACGGCCAAATGGACTGCATTCTCCTCGACTATTCAAAGGCATTTGACAAAGTACCACATAAAAAAGTACCACATCAAAGACTCCTGTTAACATTGCATTACTACGGTGTCCGGGGCCCTACACGGGAATGGATCAAGTCGTTCCTACACAAACGCACGCAGCAATTCCTAGTAAACGGTAAATCCTCCAAACAAGCCCCAGTCCTATCAGACGTCCCTCGGGGTACAGTGTTGGGTCCGCTGGTTTTTCTCGCATACGTCAATGGCATGCCTGCCTGTATGACATCGAACATCAAACCGTCCGCAGACGACAGCCTGCTGTACCGCAGGATCAGCAGTGGAGAAAACTCTGTGCGCCTGCATGAAAACCTGGACAAGTTACAAGAATGGGAGAAGACCTGGGTTATGAGCTTTCATCTTGAAAAATTTGAAGTCCTACGAATCACAAACAAAACAAAACCCATCATTTCAGACTATCGCATCCACGGCCATAAATTATCCCTCGCAATTAACCACATCCCAAAATCAAAACAGCAGAAAGCTAGGCAAGTGGCTGCTGCTACTGGTGAACGCTTCACAACATAGCCAAGTTCCTGGGCGTCAACATCTACAGCAAACTATCATGGAACCACCACGTGGACGCCGTCACAAAGAAAGCCAATAGCACCTTTACCTTCCTCAGGCGCAATACCAGCAACTGTCAAAGCATTTTGCCATCAGACTTCAGACGCTTCATCTGTGTGGGATCCTGTTACGAAAAGAAACATAGACAAACTGGAGGGGTACAGCGGCGAGCTGCCAGATATGTACATAGCGACTGGCGACACCTGAGCAGTCCTACCAGGAAGAAGAAGAAGATATGTTTTTATTTGACCCATCATACCTTTCACAGAAAACATATATATCCATGTTAAATTATAATTTTAAATAATACAGGTGTGTGTCGTTCTTAAATGTGTATATGGGTTCCTAAAAGCAAGGTCATGTCTAACTAATCTTTTTTTGAAAAAAATTACAAAGTGGGTAGATGACGGGTCACCAGTGGATATTGTCTACTTAGATTTTCAGAAAGTTTTCGATAAAGTGACACATCAAAGATTGTTACTTAAACTAAAAGCCCATGGCATAAGTAATGATGTAATCAACTGGATAGAAAAGTGGCTTACACGCAGAAGACAGAGAGTAATAGTAGATGGTGAGATTTCAAACTGGAAATCTGTTTTGAGTGGGGTACCACAGGGATCAGTATTAGGCCCTACATTGTTTTTAATATACATTAATGATTTGGAAGATGACCTATCTAGCAAAGTACTCAAATTTGCAGATGACACAAAAGTATTCAGAAAGGTTACTAATGATACAGATAAACAAAGTTTACAGGATGATCTAGATAAATTAGTTAAATGGTCACAAAAATGGCAAATGTTATTCAATTTTGGAAGTGTAAATGTATACACATAGGACATGGAAACATGGACGAAGAATATAAAATGGGGGATGCTGTACTAGGTTGAACCACACAAGGAAAGGACTTAGGAGTAACATAGATGAGAAAATGGTTGAACTCTCGATAAGCCAATGGCTTCCTTGTCCACTTGCCATCTGGAACTTGTTGTTTGGGGTGGCAATCTTGTTAAATCTTGTGAAATCTTTTTAAAGGAATACTTGGCTCATTTCAACTGACTCACGATTCCAGCAGTATTAACTTTATTTTTGCGCCGCTACACGGTAGCATGGGAAACTAATTTAACAAGATTTAACAAGATTTGCCATCCAAGCCAAAGGCCCAGATGGCAAGTGGACAAGGAAGCCATTGGCTTATCGAGATTCCAACAATGTTCATCTACTTATAACCCGTCCTCCTGGGATATGTGTTATCCTTGTTTTTAAACATATTCACGCTGCTAGCAGTTACACATTCTCTAGACAATTTGTTCCATTCATTTATTGTCCTCTGTGAGAACGAGTGCTTCCTGATGTCCAATCTACATTGATCCTTTACTAATTTTACCTCATGTCCTCTAGTTCTGCTATCCTTCTTGAGTGAGAAAAACATGTTTCTATCAATATTTTCATACCCATTCAATATCTTAAACACTTCAATCTGATCTCCTCTTAACTTCCTTGTCTCTACAGTTGTTAAACCACATTCTTTCAGGCGTTCTTCACAAATAAGGTCTCTCAGTTATGGAATCATTTTAGTTGCTCTCCTTTGTATGCGTGCAAGCGTATCTATATCCTTCTTACGATATGGTCTCCATGCTTGTATACAGTATTCTAAATGAGGTATAACTATTCCTTAATAAAGAGGTATAATTAACTTTTTTCCCTTCTATGTTATGTTTCTCCTAATCAATCCAAGAATTTGATTACCCTTTGAAGCTGCAATATCACACCGCTCTGAAACTTTCATATCCTTTTCTTTTACAGTAGTACCCAGAACAGTATCTCCCATATTATAGTGTACATCCACGTTCCCATGTCCTGTATGTAGGCATTTATATTTCCCAAAATTGAACAACATCTGCCATTTCTCAGACCATTTCACTAATCTGTCTAGATCGTTTTGTAAATGTTGTTTATCATCATCGGTATTAACCTTTCTAAACAGTTTTGTGTAATCCGCAAATTTCTGTACGTTACTTGTTATACTGTCGTCCAAGTCATTGATATATATTAAGAATAATATAGGTCCTAATACTGATCCTTGAGGTACCCCACTCAAAACCGATTTCCAATTTGAAACTTCTCCACCTACTACAACTGGTTGTCTTCTGTCAGTCAGCCATTGTTCTATCCATTCAGTTATGCTATCCCCGATACCATGGGCTTTTAATTTAAGTAGTAATCTTTGATGTGGCATTTTGTCAAAAGCTTTCTGAAAATCTAAGTAGATAATATCTACTGGCGATCCCACGTCTATCCACTTAGTGATTTTTTTCCAAAAAACATAACATATTTGTTAAGCATGACCTCGCTTTAAGGAATCCATGTTGAGATGAATTTAATAATTTATGCTTAACGAGGAAGTCCACCATATGGTCTTTAATTAACCTTTCTAATAATTTACAAATCACTGACGTTAAACTCATCGGTCTGTAATTCTCTGACTTATTTCTCGAACCCTTTTTAAATAATGGTATGATGTTTGTTTCTTTCCATTCAAACGGAACAACTCCCTCTTTTAATGACAAGTTGAATACTCTTGCAAGTGGTATACTGATTTGTTCTACTGTTTTCATTAGTAATTTTGGAGGAATCCCATCCACTCCCAGTGATTTATTATCCTTCATTGTCTTTATTTTCTTAGCTACCATTGCTGGAGTTACAACTAACGGTCCTAAATAGTCAGAGTTAGCCTCCTGAATTTTAGCATCAGCAACTGGTAATGAACTAATATCTTCTTTGGTAAACACTGAACTGAAGTAACCATTTAGGTCTTCCGCCATTAAAAACCCCTTTGATATTATATTTCCAGCACTGTCTTCTAGAGGTCCAACTTTGTCTTGTACGTTTTGTTTACTCCTGACATATATGCATAAACACTCTTGCTGTAATGTTTTATGTTACATGCTAGTTTTTGCTCATAGCTTCTTTTAGATTGTCTGATTTCAGTTGTAGCTGCATTAAGTGCCTCTTTGTAATTTGCATAGTCTTCTTCCTTCCTGGTACGCCTATAAACCTTCCACATAGTTTGTTTTAACACTATTTTTCTAATAGCCCCATTTTGACAAGTGTTTCTTTCTACACCGTTTTCCTTGTTTTTGGAAGGGAACAAATTTATCGATGCTACTCTCAATTTCATATTTTAGAATATTCCAACATTCAACTGCGGTCTTATTCATCAGCATGTTATTCCAATCTAGCTTTGCTAAGTATTTTCTCATATCTTTGTAGTTACCTTTGTGGAAGCTTCTCTTGTACATTTTCTTATTTTACTTTCTGATTTTACATTGATGTCAAAATGTATTTGATTATGGTCACTGTTACCCAATGGTTCAAGTATTTTTAAATTGTCCACTAATTCTTTTTTGTGATAACAAAACTATATCTAATACATTTTCTCCCCTGGCTGGTTCTAGCACGTGCTGAGTAAGAAAGATATCCTGGATTAAAAATAGAAATTGTTGGTCCTCACTCCCTGTGCTCTCTAGAGAATTCCATTGTATGTGTCCATGGTTAAAATCTCCCATTATGATACATTCCCCTTTACTAACTTCCTTTATAGCGTTTTTTTATTTTTGTGTTGTCCTCTTCGTTTATGTTTGGACTTCGGTAAACTAATCCAATAGTTCATTTTGAATTTCCTGAAACAATTTTGCACCAAGCAGCTTCATCGCAATCTGATTCCCTTTCTAGTTTTATTTCATAAGCCTAAATAGATTCTTTAACATATAAAATAACTCCCCCTCCAATTCTTCCTACTCGATCTTTCCTAAACATTACGTATCCTGTCAGTCCTAATTCAGTATCTGTTATGTCTATGTTGGCCCTTGATTCAGTTATACCAATTATGTGAGGGTCAGTATCTTCTACCATAATGTTTAATTCGTTTTTCTTATTTACTATGCTCTTTGCATTTAATCATACGCATCTATAACCTGTTTCAGAGATGTTTTTCGGACGATTTGATATTGGTTTGTCTGTGCTAGTGGCCTCTTGTTCTGCTTGAGACACCTCTAGGTAACTCCCCTGCACTTCTAGTTTAAACAATGTTTACTACAAAAATATTTGTCATTGTACCCATACCACTATCTACTGCTGCTGAAAGTTCGTCCGCGAATACTGCTGCACCCTTTCCACTTAGATGAAGCCCATTCTTCATGTACACATCAGCCCATCCAAAAAAACTTCCCCATAAATCCACAAATCAAACTTCCTCTTCCATACATAGCTTCTGGACTAACATGTTAATTGACAATTTCGATATTTGTGACCCCTCCTGCCCATTACTGGTAAAATCTCTGACAGTATTACCTGCTTAACCGCGTCTGTTTTAGTGTTCTCACCAACTGCCTATATTTCCTAACTATGGCAGTTGTACCCTCCCTCTCTACGTTATTTGTCCCTACGTGTACTAAAACAGATCCACCCTTACCCTTAATGGGTGACTAAGCTTGACCACTGTAACACAGTGAACATCGGAAACTCAGTCGTGAGGTCCGGAGTTCGAACCCTTTTGCAGCCGTTTCGAAGTTTAGGCAATTTCACCCCTGCGTTGATTAAGTTCACTCAATTGCATAACTGAGTGCCTGGGGCATTCCGTCTCAAATCAACCAAAATAAGGCAACCTTTTTATCTTTATTCTCCCAAAATGTTACCAATTATTGTACAGCTCGAAGTAACCACACGTGTGAAAAAACAAGGCGATAGCTTGAGTAGCAGATGACTAGTTGAAATGTGTAATCTGTATTTTTTGCCAATTTTCGGAAATCATGACGATGTCTTGTTCTATTAAAATACCAATAACTTAAACATTATCTGTAGGAGATTTGGCATACCAACAACTCATGTCATGCATGTGCATTCTACATCATATATAGATAGTAACATACGTTTTACTATTGTATATTAGTTCTCCAATAATCTGTCATTGAAGTGGTGTGTTTTATGTGCGAAATTAAGCCATTGAGTGGTTTAACCGTATTTTCAACCACAAATAATGTTAGAACATTGATGAGTCATATATGAATCAATACTACTACTATGTTCTATGTATATGAAATGTTTGAGGATTCTATCTTGATTAGTTCATGAGATATTGAACAGCAAATTGATACAAAGTGTAAAGTAGCCTAAATTCAGCAGCCCATAACTCAATGTGGCATTGGAGAAACACTCCAATATTTGTCTATGGGAGAGACATATGTGTCTTCATAATAATCATATTATTAAATTAATATTTATAAAAATATTTCAGATGGAGATCCAGCTGATTGTACTACTTATTCCATTTCACGTAAGAAAATTATGCAAATATTGGTGTCAAATGCAAAACAACCTTCTGAATACACAGTCTTTATTTTATATAAGCCTACCAGGTAACTTGTACACATAAAAAACTAACACGTAAATGTAGAGACATAGGTGTATAATGATGAACAATACAAGTACAAATACGTTACACTGGAAGTACTATTATGTACTAATTACATTGTACACTGTGCTAAAGTTCTGTGATGATATACAGGGATCCCACACTACAGCCACTGTAGAATCAATGATCGCTGGTAAATAGAGTGTCAATCTTTTTTCATGTAGTTGTCATCTGAATACTCCCAGTTCATGTTGTAGAGGGTGATGGTATGACACGGTCGGCACATGTTCATATTTTTATGGGCTATTTGAAAGAGATTGAAGGACCAGATGAGTGCATGAATTTGTGCGATGGTCATCATAAATATTTCGTAGACACGTCATTAATACACCCAATCCATCAGTATCCATCATAAACTGATACGATATACAAGATTTAATAAGATTTAGCAAGATCTGGACCCAATTTTTTGAACCTCCAAGTATGTGCCACCAAACGGAGCAAGCAGTGCTTAATGTACGCCCAGTCGGTGAGGAACAAGGTGACATCCCTCTCTGATTATATTATTGAGCACGGCTTTGACATCGTGGTCTTCACAGAAACATGGTTACGTAATACTCCTTATGATGACCAGACAATCAGAGCCCTAACAATTCCTGGCTACAAGTTTACCGATGTTCCGAGGAGACAGCACAAAAACACCACAGCCAGAGGAGGTGGCGTTGCCATTCTCCACAAATCCAACACCAAAATGGCATCAAAGTCTTCATGGAAAACAAATTCGTTTGGAAACAAGTCACACTTAATGCTTCGTCAACAGTGAAACTGGCTGTGATCTGTCGCCCTCCACTAAAGCAGACCCCAACTACGTGCCTCCAGATGAGAGTCCAGGCACTGTGGATGATAAACTCAGCATTTTATTGCCTGCAACGGAAGACGAGGTAAGACGACTAGTCAACAAGAGTCCCTCAAAGTCGTGTTAACTCGATCCAAGCATTACAAACATTGTCAACTTGTCCATGTCAACAGGAATTGTGCCGACAAAATGAAAGCTGCGCTTATGACGCCTTTACTCAAGAAGCTTACATTGGACAAAGATGTCATGAAAAGCTTTCGACCTGTCTCTAATAGGTCCTTAATCTATAAGTTGAAAGAGAGGGTAGTGCTAAATAAGCTCACTGACCACGTCTCGCGCAACAATCTGCAGTACAAATTCAAATCTACCTATAAACCGAATCACAGTTTTGAAATTGTACTAATGCGAATCCAGAATGATATCCTCATGACCCTGGACAACAAGAGGGGTGTTTTGCTGTTCCCACTTGATCTATCAGTGGCGTTTGACACTATAGATCATACACTACTGTTGGCTTGCATGAGAAGTGCGGGTGTCATCGGCGTCGCACACAAGTGGTTTGAGTCATATCTGATTTATAGGGCTCAGACTGTCCTCCCAGACCCAGTCTGACCCGTCGGAGCTGCTCCAGGGAGTGCCACAGGGGTCTGTTCTTGGCCCAGTTTTGTTTACACTCTACACGAGGCCCATTGGGCAGATAGTTAGACGGCATCCACTTGACTTCCACCTCTTTGCTGATGTTTCTCAACTGTATGTCTCATTTAAGATCAAGGACACCAATGTTGAGATGGCTGCACTGGCACGCATCCAAGCATGTGTGGGAGAACTAAAAGTATGGATAACTCATCATCGTCTTCAGCTGAATGATGATAAGACTGAAGTGCTTGTGATCCTACACCGAACTCGGCTGGAAAGCACAGTCTGGCTGTCATCGGTGACAGCATCCTCCATGCCTTCTATGCAAACAGCGTTTCCTCAGGAAACATTCTATTGAAGTTCACCCATACTGACGTTCTCGCCATTCTTCTTAGTATCGTCAACGTTCCAGCTGTCACCTCCTTGTCTACTTGTTGTACAATTTCAAAACCTCTGACATCAACGAGACAAGGTACAAGGCCTTCGTGCGCATGAGTGGTGGCAATGAGAAGGAACCTCTGGCCAGAATAAAGATGATTAACTGTGCCTCTCTTCCCCATGCGCCAAGATGTTTGTCAATCACATCAAAAGGGAAGGATTTGTGAAGGATCTAGAAGAGGGCCGACCAGACTGGTAAGACTGGTAAGGCGAGTACCACCGACTATGGATTGAACGAGACTGGAAATTGCTTAGAGCAAGACTATTGAACTCCTGGAGTCACTCGCAGCCACTGCTATGGACGATGGGGACAGCGTGGGAGTGACGTCAGCAGACGATGAGTCAGGCAATGCATGGAGCTTGGACAGTGATGACATCTAATGCATTCATAAGAACAATAAGTGTAATAATAGTGTTATTTTCCTTTTGAATATATAATTGCACAATGAATTTATGTATTTATTGTCGAGTTCCTTTTCTAGTTATGCAGAAACCAAGTGTTTCATTGGAAAGCCTCTTAGCAAGATCACGTTGTACTCTGCTGTGGCATAATAGTGTAAGCGCTGTGTTGTTCGAATTCGTGGATTCGTGATTTTGTTATGACTTGGTAGTATTAAAATATTTGCCAAACCAAACTGAGTTGTGTTTTTGTAAAAACTCTTCTCATCGAGATCATCACTGATAAAAGTATGTACCCATGATGATTACAGTGGAAGACTAGGGGGCTAAGGTTGCTGGTGGGAATAAAGCCTGCATAAAATTCCTGGCATTGGTTATTCCGTAATCAGGGAACCCAAGTGGAAGATGTGACACAATTCCTTAAAAATATCCCCTTCTCACCATTTGGGGGGGGGGGGGTGCTGGCAAGGGAAGGTAAAAAAAGGTAGTCATCCCCCAGGCATTACGCCTTAGGAAGCCATGAAGGCTTATATGGCCAGTGCTTAAACCTGGTTTCTGTAGTGCGAAGCAATTTAGAGTGCAGTTAAACTGACTCTCCTGGACGGGACACTAGTCCATCGCAGGTACCTTCAAAACAGTATTTGTACTCATTTGCAGCTGAGTAGACTGAGGCAAAGTAGGGTAAACGAAATTGCCTAAGCTTCGAAAACGAACCGTGCACAGTGTGGGTCTTGAACTCACAACCCTCGAATTTAGAGTCCAACACCTTAACCACTAGGCCACGGCTGCCCCCTTTGGCAAGGGAAGACCCCACCTAAAATTGTTGGCTTTAGTCATTCCGTAATCAGGAAACCCCATGGGAAGAATTTACATTGTTTTTAGCCTTGGCGTTATTTCCATAAATAAGTGTCCCCCCTTTCTCAACCTTTGGGGTTGCTGTTAGGAGAAGGCTCAACATAATATTATTGATCATTCCAAACTAAGGGATCTCATGGGAACATTTAACACCGTTTGTATCCTTCGCATCTTTCCATTAAATAAGCATAATTCCATTAAATAAGTGCCCCCTTTCTCACCCTTTGGGGGTTGCTGACAGGGGGAACAATTGTTGCCATTGGTCAATCCGTACTCAGGGAACCCCAAGGAACGAGTTGACACTGTCTTTAAGCGTCGGTGTCATTCCCGTAGATAAATGCTCCCTTTTCGCACCCTTTGGGGTTGCTGGCAGGGGAATCCCCTACCTACAATTGCTTACATTGGTTATTCTATACTCAGGGAACCCAAATGGAACATTTGGAACTGTTTTTAGCCTTGGCTTCATTCCCATAAATAAATGTACTTTTTGCCAACATCGATTGGCTATTTCGGGAGCAACCCCCCACCCCTGACCCTGCACTAACGCCATTTTTGAGATGTCGGGGGTGTGGTCCCTTCAGTCCATGGGTCCAAACCTTTTGGCGTAGTTTACATAAATAAAAGCTCTGGACTCCCGGTCTACAGAGTCAGGAGTCTACAGAGCCCTCCCACAAAATCCGTGCGTTGTGCGCTGATCCCGTGTATTTCGCAACAAAGCTTAGAATACGAAGTTCGGCGTCACAAACGAGGCGTACGTTGATGCTGTGTTAGCCGCTCCGGTTGACGTATTCGTGTTCGTTGACGACGGGAGCTCGCAATTTGACACGAGTCCCGTCGGCGCAACCGATAACTTTGCAGAAATTCGCCATTGCATAACACAATAGTTTCTGTCGATTCGCTTCTCGCTGTCGGACACAAAACTTGTGACACGCGATGGATTGTTCTACTTATGGTAGATTTACGTGTAAGAATGGTATCACAATCAATTTGAAATGATCCAGACGCAAAAAATCGCAAGGCAACCAACGCTTCCAGCTCGGGCAACAAGAATCCCTTTCGGCGATAGCCAAATTCGAAGTCGTCTCTAAACACGCGATTTCTTCTAAGTTGTCTACGTCAATACATGTCGTGTACAAAGCTGCCGTCTGTGCATTATACTAGATGACGCCTAAGAATGCTAGGGTTGCTCGGGGTGCCCCAAGATTAATGGCCTACTTTGCTACCGAACTCGGTTGGGCGCCTCTCATGCAACAGTCACTAGTGACTAAGTGACACTTAGTTGATAGATAGTCTAATTTCGGCTGGAAATCGACCTAGGCGTGTGTCATGCAGCTGACAACAGGAGGTTAAGAGGAGATAACATTTAAGTTTTTAAAATGTTGAATGGGTGTAAAAATGTTAATACAATTTTTTTCTCACTTACGAAAGATAGTGGAATTAGAGGACACAAGGAAATACTAGTGAAGGATCAGAGTATTCCTTCTCACAGAGGACAATACATTAATGGAGCAAGTTATCGACATATTGTATAAATACTAGCAGCGCGAATATAAAACAAAATTTGCAAATATCTGAGGAGGGCAGGTTACACATAGATGAACAATTGTTGGACTATTGATAAGCTTGTCCACTTGCAATCTGGGCTTTTGCCTTTGATGACAATATTGTAAAATCTTGTTAAATAATTACCTTATTGTACCACACATTAAATACTTAAGGGGTTTTCAATAAAAAAGAAAAATGAAACTTCAAAAGAAAGCTTTGAGAATTATTACCTTAACTACTAATGTTTCCGATGCAGAACCATTCTACAAAAACCTCAGCTTGTCAAAAGTAGACGACATTCTTAAATTACAGCAATTCAAATTTCATTATAAATGCAGCAGCACTATAGGAGGGGGCAGAACTATAGCGGGGGGCAGCACTATAGCGGGGGGCATGACTATAGCGGGGAGCAGCACTATAGCGGGGGGCTTTGTCGCGTCGATAGCCAAAGGTATTCCGGTTGGCTGGCTCTATGTAAACCCGCTGCACCCCTCGACGAACCGGACTGCACACGACACACACTGAACCTCCGTCGACAGCAGCCACACCACCCCTGCGCACGACACACACCGCGAGATCCGTCCACAGAGCAGTAAGTACCAAACAGCTACAATATTATCTGTGTATTGATGAGATTACGCACTTCCATACTTAATAAGCTAGCAGTTGATTTACAAAACTGGAGTATATTCACATCACCCCTGCGCACGACACACACCGCGAGATCCGTCCGCAGAGCAGTAAGAACCAAACGGCTACAATATTGTCTCTGTATTGATGAGATTACGCCCTTCCATACTTAATGACTTAACAGTTTATTTACAACACTGGAGGACATTTTTTCAATTTTGACATACATAATGCCAGCTTTTGCACAGAGGACATCTTATTAATACAAAAACTGCGGCAATTAGCCCGCTTTTTCATAGCAACAGGCAGCACATGTAGAAGCAGACGATTCAATCAAGCATGGCGCCCATGACGTGGTACCCAGCAATAACTTTCCACAGGCTGGCTGACATGAAAGCCCGAAACTACGTCATTGTACAAAGCTCCAACTATGAATGCAATATCCAGTATGCAGCCATCAAAAGAGGTGTCGTCCGTCTTCAGGAGTGACCACTGTGTTAGCTCACTGGCAAAGTTGCAGTAACAAAGGTGTCAACATGAACAATTTAATACACGTTCCAATTACGAAATGGGAAATGCCTGTAATAGGCAACATTTGACCCAATCCAGTTACGGAGATCTAGCACGTATTGGTACGTCTCATCTAGGTCTTCGTCGGGTCTGTCATTTACCCACAGTCCCCTGAGGATTGCCATGGCCCCCTGACTCTCCTCCCATACAGCAGTTCATTGTCATGGGTCCACTGACTCTCCTCCCATACAGCAGTTCATTGTCATGGGCCCACTGACTCTCCTCCCATACAGCAGTTCATTGTCATAGGCCCACTGACTCTCCTCCCATACAGTAGTTCATTGTCATGGGCCCACTGACTCTCCTCCCATACAGCAGTTCATTGTCATTGGCCCACTGACTCTCCTCCCATAAAATAGTTCATTGTCATGGTCATCCTGACTCTCCTCCCATACAGTAGTTCATTGTCATGGGCCCACTGACTCTCCTCCCATACAGCAGTTCATTGTCATGGGCCCACTGACTCTCCTCCCTTAAAATAGTTCATTGTCATGGGCCCCCTGACTCTCCTCCCATACAGCAGTTCAATGTCATGGGCCCACTGACTCTCCTCCCATACAGCAGTTCTTTGTCATGGGCCCACTGATTCTCCTCCCATAAAATAGTTCATTGTCATGGGCCCCCTGACTCTCCTCCCATACAGTGGTTCATTGTCATGGGCCCACTGACTCGCCTCCCATACAATAGTTCATTGCCATGGGCCCAGTGACTCTCCTCCCATACAGCAGTTCATTGTCATGGGCCCACTGACTCTCCTCCCATACAGCAGTTCATTGTCATGGGCCCCCTGACTCTCCTCCCATACAGTAGTTCATTGTCATGGGCCCACTGACTCTCCTCCCATAGAGTAGTTCATTGTCATGGGCCCCCTGACTCTCCTCCCACATAGTAGTTCATTGTCATGGGCCCACTGACTCTCCTCCCATACAGTAGTTCATTGTCATGGGCCCACTGACTCTCCTCCCATACAGTAGTTCATTGTCATGGGCCCCCTGACTCTCCTCCCACATAGTAGTTCATTGTCATGGGCCCACTGACTCTCCTCCCATACAGTAGTTCATTGTCATGGGCCCCCTGACTGTCCTCCCATACAGTAATTCATTGTCATGGGCCCCCTGACTCTCCTCCCATACAGTAGTTCATTGTCATGGGCCCCCTGACTCTCCTCCCATACAGTAGTTCATTGTCATGGGCCCCCTGACTCTCCTCCCATACAGTAGTTCATTGTCATGGGCCCACTGACTCTCCTCCCATACAGCAGTTCATTGTCATGGGCCCACTGACTCTCCTCCCATACCATGTCATGGGCCCCCTGACTCTCCTCCCACATAGTAGTTCATTGTCATGGGCCCACTGACTCTCCTCCCATACAGTATTGAAAAGGTGAAGATTTCGTACTCTCCCGGGGGCGCTTCGCGGTAAGCAAACATGACGGTTCTAAATATCGATCCCAGTCCCTCGGTCGTTCCGATCGTTTCAAGGTCAAGTTCCACTTCTCTAGCAATCCGTTTGCCATGGGATGGTAGGCGGACGATTGTACCTGATGAATGGATACCAATCTAGCTATTTGCGCCATGGTGTCAGACACATTGGCTTCTGTAGTCACTCAAAAACTACTTTAGGCAAACCCACCCGTATATATATATATATATATATATATATATATATATATATATATATATATATATATATATATATATATATATGATGTATGATATTGTTTATCTTGTTGGATTTGCCAGTTAGGCATCGTGCCGTTTGAGAGTACGTAGCGCCATCTGGACGGTTTATATTACGTAAAACGTTAATTCCAACAATCGTAGAAACCACGCGGCGACTACTTCGGTACGTAAAGTGCTTGAGGGTACGTAGCGTCACCTGGGCGGTTTGTATTAATTATAGTGGAAAACACGTGTAGCAATTGTACATATCATCGACTAGGTTGCTTGGCGTGTATATCCCGTCCTGGGGAAGGACATTTTTTTCTAGTATTCTTAATGTACGAACCATCCCCATGGACACCTGGGCACCCAAGCACACATACAACATTTCAGCCCCAAACAAGCGAAACTGACGGCGATATGAGGTGACAGACAGACAGACTCACAAACTACTTTATTATATAGATATTGTCCGCACTGGAGAAGCTTACCTTGTCCGTTACATACCAATCGACGTTACCACATTTCGTGAGATTTCGAGCCAGCCTTGCGTTGTTTTCATAGAATGACAGAAATAACAAATCAGCATAAAATAAAATAAATACTCGAGAAATCTTTACACGTAGTTTCAATGTCAACGTTTTATAAAACATGTTGCAAGACTGACCATTTTTAAGGAAGCAATTTTTTTTTACCAGAACGTTCGGGAATCATCAATCGGAGCAATGGATTCGGAAGAGTTCCGACGACACGCGAAAGAAGTCGTCGACTTCGTCGCAGGTTACCTCGATAACATTCGACAGAGGCGCCCCCTGCCGAACGTTGAACCCGGCTACATGAAGGCACTCGTTCCTGAAACCGCTCCAAACGACCCGGAGAAGTGGGAAGACGTGTTTGGGGACATCGAGCGCGTCATAATGCCAGGAGTGAGTAGCTTACACAACATGTTACATGTTATGTGGTAAAACATTCGCAAAACTCCTACTGCTACTGTTACTGCTACTGCTACTGTTGCTCTTGCTGCCGCCGCCGCCGCCGCCGCCGCCGCCGCCGCCGCCGCCGCCGCCGCCGCCGATCTAATGAACGAAGTCAAATAATTTTTCGATGATTTTAACAAAAGCACGCACTCCGATATTAAACAGGCTGTGTATATTAATTACTATAACTGAATTTGCCGTAGACTAGATAAAAGCTGGTTGCTTATGTTATAGTTGACCCACTGGCAAAGTCCGCAGTTCCACGGCTACTGCTCGACTGGGCAGAGTTATCCGAGCATATGCGGTGATCTTCTTTCTGACGGTTTAGGCTCCCTTGGAATAAATTGGGTGAGTACATTCATGAAGAAAGGTACGGAGAGAACGAAGACGAGATAGAAAGTAAGCGATGTACAATTAGAAAGAATCAATGTCAACGAAATTGATGATGAAAAATAATGGGACAGCATTAGAACATCATAATTATATGTTGCTATTCAAGGCATATGTTCGTGTTCCAAGGCAGGAATCGCAGGTCGATTAGTCAACTACTAGAATTAAACTTGAGGCAGTGATTTCACAAAGCGAATTTATCAATGACAAAGGCGTAGTTCAATCGCGATTAACACACACAAGTCCACTGAGGCTTTGGTCACCGTAGAAAGCAGGTAGTACTTCAGCGCATTGTACGATCGTCCTAGTGCACCCAGTTTTAAATAACCGCTACAACGTCGAGACATTTAGGCCCGGAGTTCCGCATCAACTTTCACGGCGTCTAGAACTTGGCTAGGACGGCTAGCCGAATGCTGACGCATCTCGTTGGCTTGACAGGGCATGAACTCCACTACCGTCAACATTTATCCTGGCAGAAACTATTGGTACATCCTTCCCTTTACTTACATCATCAGCTGCAGAGAAATCTCTCTAATAGTGGGCTGCGGAGGGGGGGGGCAAATAACAGAGATTATTTTAATGGGTGCAACATATATATCAAAACATTTGGTTTCGTTCGAGCACGTAAATCTATTGATTCTTGTGGACATAAATTCGTTAAATGTAAATTAAATTAAACATTAAGCGTGTAAATTCGTTATATGACGTTGATGTGATGTGCTAAATAAATAACAATGTGTATGTGCTGCAGGTGGCTTGTCCTGCATCGACGGAGCTCGAGGTCATCGTGATGGATTGGCTAGGAAAGATGCTGGAGCTTCCTTCGGACTTCCTCTCCGGGGGAAAGGGAGGAGGCATCATCCAGGTAAGTATTGTGACCATCCCCAATTCGTTATCCAGTGTAAAAATCTGCACTTCTTTCTCGGATGACAAATGTTTCGTGCGGCGGTTTTTGTTAGTCACGTGTGGGCAGTTCATTCGTTGAAAGCCCTCTCCACTTTGATCTAGTAACATATCAACTTCTTAGCAAGTGTCAAATAGTGATGGTCATCAGCATCAAATGCTTCTAACCAATTTAAAGAAATTTAATGAAGAGATATTTAGCTGCTTCGAATAATATAGCAAGTGAGTAATACGACTTTATACGTATTTTGTTTAAGGATTAATCCTTTCAAGCGTTTCACTTATAAGCTGACTCTATTTAAATTGTATTACAAACTGATTTGTTTAAATAAATGTTCTACATTTAATCTTGACACTCGACTGTTCGCAGAGCTCCGGCAGCGAGAGCACATTGATGACACTGCTAACAGCCCGTAACCGCAAACTGTCTCAGAAGAATGCCAACATCACTGCATCCGTTGAAGGCGACGTCAGCAGTGGCGTTGATGGCGACGTTTTCTCAAGATTGGTGGCCTACTCCTCCGACCAGGTGAAGCAACGCACAACCGTCTTCAATGGAACAATTAAAATAGTTTGGAAAAAATCCTTACCATACCTTGCCTACCCTCGGGTATAGCGGGCCTACAGAAAACCTTTTGTATTTGGACCGTGTCCACATTTTAGCCGTGTCCAGTAAGCCGCCATAATTGCACTTTCAGTGCTTGAGAGCCTGAGAATATGACTGACTTATTTATGAGGCGAGCACTAAGTTACAAAGCAGTTCTTGTTTTAGGCTAATGTGTGTATGCACAAAGCATGCATCTTTGGGGCAATTCGATTCCACAAGGTGGAGTCGAACGACAAGGATGAGATGACCGGACCAGCATTGGCCAAAGCTATCGCCAGCGACGTGAAGAAAGGCCTGATTCCATTTTATGTAAGACATTCTAAGTTGTAGCAAACACCACAGTAAGTGTACGTTCTTGTATAACGGAGAATTATGCCTTACGACAGCACAAAGCGCGTTACACTTCACCCCTAACAGACCTGCTCATGTCGACACCAATTCGACCTCTCCTGGAAGCAACCAGCCACGCTGCAATTACTGTGCAAAGACTATTTGTTCGCGCACATCCACCTGTCTCTAGCGAGGTACTCATTTATACAGCTGAGTGAACCGAGGCAAACGGGTGTGAATTAGATTACCCAAACCCCGAAACGAAATTCCTACACACATACAAACATACATACATTCGTACAATTACATACATACATACGCACGTCCATACGTACGTACGTACGCATATACATACCTACGTAAATACCCTTATATACACTTATATATATACATACATACCAGGGGTGACATTTAGCGGTTGCCCGGTCGCCAATGGCGCCCAAAAATGGCTTCGGGTGGCTTCAATTTTTGACTACAGTGGCCCGCATGGCGACTCGAAATGTTTACGGAGCTGCAATATTTTAGACGCAGCAAAAATAAACGGAATGGTAATAAACATCTCAGAAGTGTTGTCCTGTCTATATCACATTTATGTTGACCATAAATCATGTGTTTGTTGTGTTTTGTTAGCCGAAGCGATAACAATAGGGAGCATTCATTGTATTTTTAATCAATTACATCGACGCTCAACATGTAACGCCTTGTGGCGCCACTTTTATATAATATATCCACATGGAGCGTGGAGCGCTTCTGGTGAATTAATCGGGAACTTGGTTAAAGTTCCTCTAGGCTGGCGTATATATCCACGTAGTGCACGTGAAACCTTTTTTTTTAGTAATATTTGGTAAAATAAGGTCCTGTGAAAGATCAGCAGTCTGTAAACTGTTCAGTTCACAGGACCTGATGTCCTGTGACGCTGGGGGACAGGACCTGATGTCCTGTGACGCGTAGACTGTTGGTGTACCATGTTATGAAAACAAAACAATCTGTCACATGTGTACAATTGTATATAGTGTATTTTATTCAGTATTATGTATTACATTGTACTGACCCTGCCTTGAAAATAAATGTTTCAAAACTGCTTGTTTTAAATTTTTTTATTTGTTGTTTATCTTCAAAGTAGTTACTTTCTATCATCAAATATTGATTAGCAAGTGCATGGGTTACCTAAGAACCTGTTGGGCTACTTTACTTTGCAAGGATGGTAGCCCGACTGGCTACCTTCCATGACTTGCTAAATCTCACCCCTGCATACATACATGCATGCATGCATGCATGCATGCATACATACATACATACATACATACATACATACATACATACATACATACATACATACATACATACATACATACATACATACATACATACATACATAAATACATACATGCATGCATACATAAATTCATATTCTCTTATACAATTACATGCAAACATATACATGTATACATATGTACGTACGTACTTACCATTACATATATTCACTTAGATACACACAAGCAGACACGCATACACACAAACACACATGTATATGGGACTTTGTTTGTGTCCAGTGTGCAGCTACACTGGGAACGACAGCGACGTGCGCCTTTGACGACCTCAAGCAGATTGGAACCGTCTGTAAGTACACCCAACACCACAGTTTACCCACTTGTTCGATTACATCATTGGAGAAATGTGATATAAATAGCTGGTGCCATATTGGTGACCTCTAGTCATAAGCAGGCAGATCTTAATTCCGTGTAGTGCTTTAGCACTCAGCCCCATTTTGGCGTAATAAACTTCGGGTATTTGCCGATTATCATATAGACATAGACATAGGTTGTAACAATATCACTTAATGTTAACCAATATCATTGAATATATATATATATATATATATATATATATATATATATATATATATATATATATATATATATATATATATATATATATATATATATTACCAATTGACGTTTGCAGGCAAGAAGGCGGGTGTCTGGCTTCACATAGACGCGGCCTACGCTGGAGCCTCGTTCATCTGTCCTGAGTTTCGGCCGCTTCTAGACGGAGTTGAGGTAAAGTGTTAAACATTATTATACGGAACCAAAAGTCTTGGTTTTAGGCCGCGCTATACTGTTAGTTAACTCTACGCCACGAGTGCGTGTAGTCTAGCAATATTCGCTCCTTCAGGTGTTGTAACGGGTTCAGCACAGCTTCTGGCACGGGCACCTCCACAGTTTCTGGAAGATGCAGTCTACTTAGTGCATCTGCATTCGCAATGTTTGTGTCAGGCCGTTAGATGAGCTCATAGTCGTAGCCTTGCATAAGAAGAGCCCATCTCTGCAAACGAGCAGAGGAGTGTTGCGGAAGAGGTTTCATCTCTCCTAGAAGACCCAAAAGGGGCTCATGGTCAGTGTAGATCTTGAAGTGTCGATCCCATACATACTTGTGAAATTTGCGAACACCACACATAATTGCCAAAGCCTCTTTTTCTACCTGAGAGTAATTATTTTCTGCCGGTGCCATGGTGCTGGAGTGGAACGCAAATGGTTGTTCGTTATCCTCGGTTTGATGAGCCAGTACAGCACCTAAACCATCACAGGTCAGGAGAAGTGGCTTCTTGACATCATAATGTGTCAGGACTGGGGCTTTCCTTGGACGCTCCTTTGTCATGTTGAATGCTCGCTCTTGATCAGTACCCCACCTGAAGACATGACCTATCTTCAGCAGCTGATGCAGTGGTTGAAGGATCGTAGCCAGGTTGGGTAGGAATCGAAGGTAGAAGGTCAACATTCCCAGGAATGACTTCTACTGTGTGACGTCTGTGGCTGTGGGTGCCTCAACAACCGCTCTAACCCTCTTGTCCAAGGTAGCCAATCCATCCTTGCTGATCCGATTACCTAGATATTCCACCGCAGCAACGCCGAAATTGCACTTGTCCTTCTTACGACTTAGCCCTGCCTCAGCAAGTCGACGTAGGACTTCCTTCAGATTTGCCTGGTGTTCTTCCTCGGAAGCACCAATTACCAGGATATCATCCAGGTACACCACTGTATGAGGAACGCCTGCCAGGTGATTCTCGATCACCCGCTGAAAGTTTGCAGGGGCTGAGACGACTCCAAAACCTAGACGATTGTAGTTAAACAATCCTCGCTGGGTGCTTATCGTCAGGTACTGTTTACTGTCATCGTCGATGAGAAGGAGAACATCACTCCACCTGCTAGTGTAGCAAATAGGTTTCCCAGGTTCGGAAGTGGGTACTGCTCGAAATGCACAAACCTGTTTACCATAACTTTATAGTCACCACAGATGGGTACCGTGCCGTCAGACTTCAAGATAGGAACGATAGGTGCGGCCCATTGAGAGTAGGTCGATGCTGTTGGCATTCTTGAGCCGACCAAGCTCGTCATCGACTTTCGTCTTCATTAGATATGGAATCGTTCTTGCTTTACAAAATGCTTGATACTTTACTTGATCGTGATGGCAGACTGCAACCGTCATTTCCCCATATGCTTTCAGTGGTTCGTGCGAAGTTTCAACTGACTCGGTTTTTGTCTTTGTTCATCACATGATTCACACCTACTGCCAGCGCAATAGTGTGTGAACTGTGTTGTGCCTTTTGAATGTCCCTTGCATTCTTCGTGGTTACTTTGAATGCGGACGCTATCTCCATAGCTTTGTCCAAATCCAAGTCTTTGACTGCTAGCAGTTTCCTTTGGATTTCTTTATTTGTCACCCCAATTACAAAAATGTCACGCAGCATTTTATTTTGTGTGGCCTCGAAATTGCAGTCTTGTGCCAAAACCCTCAATTCGCTCATATACTGCGCAACCGATTCATTCGGCATTTGCTTTCGCTTGGAGAATTTAAATCGCTCTACAATTTCTGACGGCCGTTGATTAAAATACGTTTCCATCAGCTCCACCAATACTGCGTAGGTTTTGTCCGTTGGTTTATCGAGGCAACACAAGTTCCACAAAAGCTTGTACCCCGCGGCATCAATGCC
>OY759264.1:56256659-56314159 GCA_963662155.1 Lamellibrachia columna
ACTGTAATTGTGTAAATGTTATCATTGATAAAATCTGTAACATTAGTAACAGTCTGTATTATGTTGTGTGTATTCTGTGTTGCAAATGTATGATTGGCACTCGAAGTAAACGTTTTACTTTATTCAACGAATTTGTTAATTAATCTAACTTGAGAAATTTCCATTCTTAGTAAATGGCATACTAACAGTAATTAATCGAATTCCTCTCTTTTGGAGTTTAAAATACGCTGATCATCCCACGTCATTGTGTATTATAATTAAAACCATTACTGCGAGAATTTTTTAGATTGAACTTAACAAGATTACCACTCAGGGCAAAGCCCCAGGTGCAAGTGGACAAGGAAGCAATTGGCTTATCGAGAGTTCAAAATTTTTAATCGATGTGTAATCTGCCCTCCTGAGAAATGTTTCAACCTTGTTTTTAAACATATTCACCCAGCTAGCAGTTACACAATAACATATTTCTAATAATATTTATATACCCAATATCTTAAAAAATTCCTTGTCTCTAGGGTTGTTAAACCACATTCTATTAGTCGTTCTTCATAACTAAGATCTCTCAGTTCTGAAATCATTTTAGTTGCTCTCCTCTGTATTCTTACAAGCGTATATATATATATATATATATATATATATATATATATATATATATATATATATATATATATATATATATATATCCTTCTAACGCTTTGATCTCCAAGCTTGTATACAGTATTCTAAACGAGGCCTAACTATTCGTTTACACAGAGGTATAATTAGTTTTATTCCATGTTTGTTATATTTTTTTTATCAACCCAAGAATTGTATTACATCTTAAAGCTGCAATACCAGACTGCTCTGAAACTTTCATATCAGCATTTACCTAGAACAGAATCTCCCATTTCTTAGTTTACATCCAAGTTCCCCTGCCTGTATGTAGCTTCACCCGCACATTTCAGTATGTTACTTTTTATATTATCGTACAAGTCATTGATATATATTAAGAATAATAAAGGTCCTAATACTGATCCTTGCGGTACCCCACTCAAAACTGATGTCCAGTTTGAAACTTACCCATCTACTACAATACACTGTTTTCTGTCAGTCAGTCATTGTTCTATCCAGTCGGTTTTGCCATCCCCGATATCAATGGCTTGTAATTTAAAACTGCTTCCTCAACCGTGTTACTGATAACCACACCATAGATTGGGAGCGGGGGTGAAAATTGTTGACAAGGAACCCAACCGAAGAATCCGGCACATCAAGGAAACCATCTGGATCAGGAAAAGCAGAACACCCATCAACAGAGACGAGGGCAATTACGAACTGCCTCGTGTGTACGATGACGTCATTCAGCGTCATCGGTACTGATAAAATCAAGCGCCACATTTCTCTTTTCGCATTACAATAAATAATGAAATCATAATTAATAGATGACCTAACAATTGCTGACACTCACCTTATGAGTCATTGTAGAAGCCAGATAACATATAAAACAGGCATATTTGGGTGTTCATTGGGGAGCATTCATTTATTTATTCGCTCACATAATGTTTAGCGTAGGCTATGACATCTATATCCATGCTGTAAATGACATCTATGTCCATGCGGTAAATGACATATATGTCCATGTTGTAAATGACATCTATGTCCATTCTGTAAATGACATATATGTCCATTCTGTAAATGACATCTATGTCCATGCTGTAAATGACATATATGTCCATGTTGTAAATGACATATATGTCCATGCTGTAAATGACATCTATGTCCATTCTGTAAATGACATATATGTCCATTCTGTAAATGACATCTATGTCCATGCTGTAAATGACATATATGTCCATGTTGTAAATGACATCTATGTCCATGCTGTAAATGACATCTATGTCCATTCTGTAAATGACATATATGTCCATGCTGTAAATGACATCTATGTCCACGCTGTAAATGACATCTATGTCCATGCTGTAAATGACATCTATGTCCATGCTGTAAATGACATCTATGTCCATGCGGTAAATGACATCTATGTCCATGCTGTAAATGACATCTATGTCCATGCTGTAAATGACATCTATGTCTATGCTGTAAATGACATATATGTCCACGCTGTAAATGACATCTATGTCTATGCTGTAAATGACATCTATGTCTATGCTGTAAATGACATCTATGTCCACGCTGTAAATGACATCTATGTCCATGCTGTAAATGACATCTATGTCTATGCTGTAAATGACATCTATGTCCACACTGTAAATGACATCTATGTCTATGCTGTAAATGACATCTATGTCCACGCTGTAAATGACATCTATGTCCATGCTGTAAATGACATCTATGTCTATGCTGTAAATGACATCTATGTCCACGCTGTAAATGACATCTATGTCTATGCTGTAAATTACATCTATGTCTATGCTGTAAATGACATCTATGTCCACGCTGTAAATGACATTTATGTCCATGCTGTAAATGACATCTATGTCCATGCGGTAAATGACATCTATGTCCATGCTGTAAATGACATCTATGTCTATGCTGTAAATGACATATATGTCCACGCTGTAAATGACATATATGTCCACGCTGTAAATGACATATATGTCCACGCTGTAAATGACATTTATGTCCATTCTGTAAATGACATCTATGTCCATGCGGTAAATGACATATATGTCCATGCTGTAAATGACATCTATGTCCATTCTGTAAATGACATCTATGTCCATGCTGTAAATGACATCTATGTCCATGCATGCTGTAAATGACATCTATGTCCACGCTGTAAATGACATATATGTCCATGTTGTAAATGACATCTATGTCCATGCTGTAAATGACATATATGTCCATGCTGTAAATGACATCTATGTGCATTCTGTAATTAACATATATGTCCATGCTGTAAATGACATCTATGTCCATGCTGTAAATGACATCTATGTCTATGCTGTAAATGACATCTATGTCCATGCTGTAAATGTTTAGCGCACCTATTTTTAAATATGCAGCATAATGCTTATATCAAATCACTATATTTGATGTATTTGCTAATCCCACTGGTCTATTTTAAAATTAAATAAATTTAACACCACACGTGACATTACATATAACTTTACTGTGAAACAGCAGATCATCCTAGCAGCAACAACAGCAGTAACCAAATTACAAGGAACACCACGGCTGTAGAGATTGGGGATGGTGTTGACGTAGCCACATCTGACATTGGACTGTTGCGGATGAGAGCGTCATCAATCCTGTCGCCAGTCACCACCTCAATGAAAAGAAAGAGGCAGAATTATACTTCAACCATTGATGACCTTTACGCAATCTATCTGCAAAAACAGATCGACCTTCAAGACATACAAACAATAAAATTTCAGCTTGGAATTAAACTGCTACAAAAGAAGTTAGCACAGTAGTAACCTACCACAGAGGAAACAACATGGCGTGATGAGGGATTTGGTATAATAACATTGCTATTTCAACAAATAGCGACATGACATTATTTTAATTTGATCTTGAGTTACTGACTGAATTACTGACTGAGTTACTGAATGTGTTCTGCTTCAATTGTGCTTAGTCATTAGATTGTGTGTGCGTGCGTGCGTGCGTGCGTGAGTGCGTGCGTGCGTGCGTGCGTGCGTGCGTGCGTGCGTGCGTGCGTGCGTGCGTGCGTGCGTGCATATGCGTGCTGACAGCGAAAGATATAACAGCTAGTACTGTACAATGGGTATACATTATGAGTGTATTAATTATTAGCTAGTTGAATTAGCAATGCCGCAGATTTAATGTGTAGATTTTATATGGTTCGTAGTGTATTTTTAAATATATTTGTCTAATATTTTTTTATTTTAGCAGTCACATATGGCCTTTCAGTTTACCTATGAAAAAGGTGACACCTACTGAAAAAAGCGTTATGAAAAATTCTTGCCGTCTTGTAAAATGTTGCTGAACAAAACATTGACGCATAGCTCTTTGTGAAACCGTTGGGTTGTCTTGGCAGACAGTGTTATCTTCATCATCATAATCATCATCATTATGTGAGAAGTCCTGGGCTGAGGTTCAGGCGGATAGTTTTAGTTTTGAGTGTAGGGGATGTACGAGGATGAAGGAACTTGAGGTGGAGTTAGAACAGCTGAGGCTGCTTTTTGTGGCAGTGGTGGGAATGGAGCAGGTGGGTTGTGCTAGTGGTTCTGGTGGGGAGACAGTGGATAAAATGGAGGAAGACAACGAGAGAGATGTCAGGGAGAGCTCACTTCAGCCTGGGATGTGGTTGAGAGGAGGTAAGGTGACAGGACGTAGGGAGACAGGACGAAAGGATACGAGAAGGAAAGAAATGGGAGGGAAGACAAATGGATTGAAGGAAAAGGGAGAGAAAACATTATAACTTTATGTCGTCAACTTTACTATCATCGATTGCATAACTGAAAATGCTTTAACCCACCATATATATTTCCCAACCCGAGGAACTAAACCGTTAGATTTTGTACTTTCTAGCGATCCCTTGGCTGTGGCACAGTTGCTGCAAATAATAATTTTCGCTTTCTAGATAGTGCAGGTGATCACGTGGCACTATTTATCTCTCTCTCAACGTATCTTTTAGAGTTTTGTTCCACCCACGGCACAACATACTAAGAATCATTACGACTTTAGGCGTTACGATATAGAATTATAACTATGCATGCATACACTGGCTAAGACTACTTGACGGAAGAGTGCTGCTCTTTGATTATTTGATAACATTATATTAGAGTTTTATTAGAAGTATTCTTTCCTGAATATAACTTAACAACCCACTACGCACGCTCAAATGTTGCTTTATTGGATGCCATGGGGCTGTTCAGCATTAATTATCAGCATTTTCACAACAGTGCGCAGAGTAATCTTTTTCAGACCACCCTCTGCCACAAAAACATATGTTCAACAGTTATCAACACTTTAGGACCAGTCACGGCAACACATCCCTGTCGTGTTAAATATAACCTTTGTGTTTCCTTTTTTCCACGACACTTCAGCATTTAGAGAGTTGCTTAAGAATTTAAGTTTACAGTTCGGTTGCCTCGCTATGCTTACAGCAGGGTATTAACTATTTCCTCCGGGAAAGGGGGATCCCACCGTAATTACCCCGTTTTCGGCCAATCAGTGTAGTGTGTAAGTTAGTTATCAGGGTTTCCGAAAATAAAGAAGCACGTTTTCATTTTTGTGAAAATATAATATTTTTTAATAAGATGTTAAACCTTAGAAAACAACTAATTTAATCATACATGACATTGTATTTTCGTTACATTAAATTATGAATGTGATGTGTTTTCACATTTATTAAATTTTGTAGTGCAATATTGTAATTAAACTGCCTAGACGTTAAAACTGGTCTACACTTGTTTAACTTGTGCTCACTGCTTCAGTGCACAGTGACAGTGAAGTTACCTCAACGTTGACTTCGACTGGACCATACAAAGTCAACCTTCAACTTCCACAACTTATATCAGTCCATGTAGAACATTGCGATACTTGCAATATCCGAAGGACAATGGTCCAGTATAGCACACCGTTTATTCAACCAAGGACCGCACATGTTCCAGTTGCAGCACTATCTGAGACACGGAGGAAAACCCGGCGACCAAAGTGAAAGTCCAAGATAAACAAGCAGATGGGTTCTAAACACCAAACAAGCGAAGGTGACAGAAACGAGGAAAAGCAGATGTCGCAAGAGAAAGGCAACTGGTGTAAGCTGACATCATGCGAGACAGGTAGAGGATGAAAGCACTCATTGGGCCCAATAAATCTGCAACATTTCCAGAAATAGAAGCAGATCAATTTTATCATGTTTATGTTGAGGTAGAAATAAACACTGTGCCGGGTGCCGAGCCAGGGGTTTATTTCACGCCGCCATCCACAAGTAGAGCTACGTAATTCAGATCAAATTCATCCACAAGGAAAACCACACATCGCACACCCACATCGTATACAAGAGTGGTTGAATCATTAGTGAGCAGTGCCACTCCTCACAAGACGCACGTTTTGTCAGCCTGGGGGATCAGATGTGATATACTTGTGAGAATGCTGAAAGAAGATGTTACAAAATTCCTGTTTCACCTTAGCAAAGCGTGTGGCGACAAACATGGCAGCAAGATAATTGGTCTGTCATAGAGGATTGCAAAGGCAACAGTGTGTAGGAAGGTTGTCGCCAAAAAGAACCAACTGTCCGGCCGCCCGTATGTACCCGCAAGCTCAGGCTCAAATGATTTCTGGGTGAGCCCGGACGTATCTCGCCCTCTCCCTCTGTGTGATGCCACTGATGAAAGTGTGTGTATCTCTACATTTGCTTGGTTTAGTGAATAGTGTTAATACATATCGTATATTTACTCTATCATTATCGTTAAACAGCGTCAACGTTTTGTCCTTTCCTGAACAAAATGGATCAAATTCAGTACAAAGATATAGCGTTCATTAACTTTGCAATGCCTAGCTATACTAACACAAAACTGCCTACAGTTGTTGTACCAAACATACGGTTTGTAGGTGTGTGTGTTGTTGACCAATAACCACAACTTTTTTCGACAGAATTAATGAAAGCTTTCTGACGAAGACATTTGTCAGGAAAAAGCTGCATTAATTTTTTTTAAACTAATTCACCTTGCTGAGTTTCATGTGTTGCCCAAGCATCAATATTAAAGGAAGTAGAATATTATCATCTGGGAGCATTTGAAGGCATATGTATGATGTGGAATTAGCAAAATGGTTGCTCACTTTTCTCCAACTTTTATAAGCTTCACCTCATACATTTTCTACTTTTTGTATATCTGCACATTGAATTCATAAACATGTTTTCCCAGATAAATGCATTGTGTTTTTTTTACCTTGATGAGACTATTTTGCAAATTTACCTCTAAACGAGATTAAAAGGGAAGACGACGTAGGCATGTCACTGATTCAACTTCCGCGTTTATTGATGTATACATTTAGAATGTATTTGATCATAACTTTAATGGTTGAATTTAATTATTTTATTGAACATAAGAAAATATGAACACTTTATGCAATACAATTACCTTCAAAATAGCTTGTGTAATTAGATATTTCTGCGTGTAAAGGACATAGTAAATTAATGCTATGTTTCGTAGTTCCCTTCATAGAGATGTGAGGACGACTACTTTATGTACTGCTGCAGCGCTTTGATTATTGTACCATTCCTCTGCTCCGTATCGGCAGTTTTCCCTCACACATCCATTTTAATGCAGTTTTCCACTGGGTAGAGCTATTCTAAATTAAAACGCAGGTAAAACTGTCACCTGTAGACGAATTTACTATGTAGGCCGTTTTGTGGCAATCAATGACGCAGTCAGTTCTTTCCCGTCTATACGCAGCAGTGGTCTGCACAGTGAGCTCAACCAGAGTCCGTGTACTGTGGCGTTTCCTGTGATTTTACCATGATGGGACATCGCGGGTCAGATTCGTTGCGCCGATGTGCTTTGTAGTCTGAGGATGTTAGTGACTGACATTATATACAACATACGGAAAAACAAATAAAACTAATAATTGTTATCTTCTTACAAAGACGCGGCGTTGTGTGGCCTTTTAAATTAAAGTCGGAATTAGTATAGCGGGAGTACGGTGCTGCCACCTGCCGTATCTATTAGTTGTTTAGAGTAATCATTTAAAACGCCCTTGACCCTATAAAAAATAATACTAAATTATGCAACAAGTTAATAGAACCAATTAACAATTTAGAATTTTAGCTAAACTTGACCATGTTTTACCGTTGAATATTATTATCTATAATGCCAACTTATCACATGCTGTCTCACATTAATGAATTTTCTTAATATCTCTGACCTCATCATAATTACGAATTACCTACTTATGCACTAACCATTGCTAATTCTAAAATCATTGCTAAATATTGTTAAATACTACATTCACGATAGTGCTGCTTACTTTAAAAACACGCATAAGTAAATATGTGTCATAATCGAGGTTTAGTTATAATTTGGTCAACATATGTCTTTCTATTTATTATAGTGATTACAACCGAACTACAAAGTCTTGCTTTTATCACTTTTATTGTGTGGTATTGTATGCTGTAGCACATCTTGATCAAACTTTAATCCCATTTTATGCCTTAATACAACATGGCACTGATGGGGTTGTTGTATTATTCAGCACAATTCTAAAATGCTAACTTCAATTTAATAGTGACATTTATCTTAGCGTTAACCTTAACGCTAAAAAGAAACACTTAATGCGTGCCGGTGCTGGTAAGATGAACCTACGCGGTGATTAGGGAGAGTCCGGCATGATATGGTACTACCGACAGTCCCAGTGCAGAACCTAGTAGTAACATGAGTGTACCTCTAATGCACACATGGAGCATGTTCTGGCACAGGACCGGATTATTATTTATTTTGCTTTGCTCTTCGTATTTTCCAGCGTCGCCGTAGCGACTTCGCGGATGACGTTCCAGGAATACTGTATATCGGAAAACTCGGTGTTCCTCGCACAGACAATGTACCGCAGAAAGTAGTTGCCTTTGTTGATAGATGCTGTCAGATGCACCCGGCCGTCTTTGGTGAGGTTTGCCAGAAACAATTCGTTGAGTTCGTTGGAGCCCTGCAAAACACAAATGAGATGAAGAACCACTGCATGAATGTCATCGTTTGATTGCCATCAATAATACAATGTATAACATTCCAAAATGTCAATGTAAAACTAAACAGACAGGTTTTAAAGCAGTATTTCCTGACACAATACTTAGAAACGTCTACTAAATTAGTTAATTCCCCAAAATAATGTGTTGTTAAATCTTGCTAAAATATAAAATAACTACACTTGTTTTACGAAAAGTTGTGAACAATACAAAAAAACAATAAAACGTGCTTAACAAGAACATATTTAACAAGATTGCCATCCAAGGCAAAATATCTAGATGGCACGTGGACAAGGAAGCCATTAGCTAATCGAGAGTTATGGAATAATCAGTGCAATACCATAAAATATAATATAATATTTCTATATCGCCTATATTATATGACGCCAGAGCTCTGAGGCGTTTCAACATAAAG
Source organism: Lamellibrachia columna (assembly GCA_963662155.1). Classification (NCBI taxonomy): domain Eukaryota; kingdom Metazoa; phylum Annelida; class Polychaeta; order Sabellida; family Siboglinidae; genus Lamellibrachia; species Lamellibrachia columna. Next base: position 56,265,713 of record OY759264.1, read on the forward strand.
GGTTAGTAAGCAAAGTTAATAATTTGTAATCTTTTCCAAGTCGTCAGCAGTTTGCTGGAAATGTTAAGTAGCTATGGGGAAAAGCATGGTTAAAAATGTTTATCTTTAGCTGATGTGGAACCCCATTATACGTCCTGCTAGCTTCGCATAAACAGGTAGTGAATTCCAAGGATCGGTGCAACATAGAGAAAAGCCTTATTGTACTGGTCTCTCCTCAATTCTACGTTTGTACAAATGTGTTATTCAGTTTTGATGAAAGTTTTGATGAAATTATCGGATAAACTATTAAATTATTTTTTACCGGTTCCGGTAAAAATTCGGCGGAAAAATGGACAAAGGTGGTCATGACATAGGTCTGCTCAAACTACCGCAAGTTACCCGGTCTAACGATCAAACTGAATTGATTTAACAAAAATATGTAGTTTTTTATTAAGCCGACTACCATTCACACACACTATATTTGAACGTCAGCGAACCTGATTTGCGATGGACAAAATTAATTGAGGAGTGGGTCTGAATGTAAAACAAATCATGACGATACGACCGTAAACAACACATCATGAATGTCACTGTGACGTACCTGTCGAAGCTTGAAGCAGACGAGGCCGTGTGTGACGGGGTGTGTCACTTGGAATCTGTCGTCGGATGTCACCAGTTTCTCAAACTCACGGGCTAGTTCAACGTGCTACAACCCAGGTCAAAGGTCGGGCGAGTATAATCAATATATGCATTTCAACAACAAATCTTCGGTTGTCACACGTTCTAATAGTGACTTTTGGGCTTCGTTGTTCACGATTATGTTTAATATATTCTGTTTTGTCGCGCCTCTGAGCCCAGGTTCCTGAGGATGTAGACGACATAGAAGTTAATTATTTTATTATATTCTAAATATGGGTCACTATAGTCGTAATATACTCTACCGTATTTATGTATGTATGTATGTATGTATGTATGTATGTATGTATGTATGTATGTATGTGTTATTGTTTGTATGTTTGTATGTGTGTGTGTGTTATTGTTAGCATAGCTACTCCTAGACGCTGTGCATCTCGGTTGTAACATTTTCAGGGGTTCATCTACGACCCCACTGTCGGGTCATCTACGACCACACTGTCGGGTCATCTACTACCCCACGGTCGGGTCATCTACGACCCCACTGTCGGGTCATCTACGACCCCACTGTCGGGCCGTTTCGATTAAATTTTTTCGTAATTAAACCCGCTGTTACCCTTTCTTATTACGTACAGCTGTCCCCAACGCTACGTAAAAAATTGTAGACTGTCTTTTTGTCCAAAAGTTACGTCATAGACGAGGACAAGGCGTCGCTACACGTTAACCATACTTGGGGAATAACACACTGTTGATGTCACTAGAGTGTCACCAGCCATATAACGTTGATGTTGTATGGCAGGTGACAATCGAGTGACATCAATAAACAGTGTGTTATTCCCGTTTTATAAAGGTGAATTAACATTTGAGCATACCTTTCCACTTCCAACATTTGTAAATATGCTGCTGGGCCAGTTTCCCGGAACATTTCTACCGTTCGAAGGAAATAATGCCGACGTTTGACGCAGATTACGTAAATCAGAACAATTACAGAAAAAGAAAAAAATCTTTGAACAATCGAGCGTCTGGGCCAACGCGCGTTCTCGGTCGCGTTCGAAATGATCCAAACGTCAGAAGGATTCTCAGAACGAGGCTGCTGTGATGTGTTATCCGGGTTGATATATCACGGTAAAATGCAATCAGGTAGTCTTATTACCGTGATATATCCATCCAGATAATGCACGGCAGCCTAGTTCTGAGAATCCTGTGTTAAACATACGTTTGCGAACGTCGATTGGATATCAGAGCGGCTATCCATTGTATAACTGCCAGTATTACGTCGCAATCGCGAGAACTATTTATTGGCAGCACCAAGTATGAATGCATATGGGGATATTTTTGTGATAAAGGCATGTACCTTGAAGTTTGGTAAACACGAGCGACCAAGTTATCCCGTCTGGAGGATGGAGATTTTTGTTAGTCAATATAATAAGAATATGGCGTATGTGTGACGTATATACACAGACTAACAGGCAGCATCACGCACGGAACAAACCTTTCTGATGTATGCCTGCAGGCCTTTGACGCCATACAGCCGCAACACAAACCACAACTTGAGGGACCGGAACTTTCGACCAAGTGGAATTTCCCAGTGCTGGAAAGCAATAATTCTGTCAACATTAGTAGTAATAGTAGTAGTAGTAGTGGTAGTAGTAGTAGTGGTAGTAGTTACAATTTATCCAACCTTTTTATTACTAAGCAACGACAACATGTATAATTATGTATAAAATGTCATTATGTGGACTTTAAATATAACGAGATAGGTTACCTATTATTCGTGTACACGCACGCGCACACAAGCACGAACAAAAAGTGAATACTAACACGGAAATCGGTGGCGTCGTCCTCGTGTTTATGACTAAACATAATTTCCTTCACGCTGAAAGCATCGATGGGGTGACTTGAGTCTTTGTACCTACAAGTTTTGCATATATATATATATATATATATATATATATATATATATATATATATATATATATATATATATATATATATATATATATATATATAAATATATATATATATATATATATATATAAATATATATATATATATATATATATATATACATATATATACATATATATATATAGGTATATATATATAGGTATATATATATATATATATGTATATATGTTTGTATGTAGGTAGGTAGGTAGGTAGGTAGCGAGGTAGGTAGGTAGGTAAGTAGGTAGGTAGGTAGGTAGGTAGGTAGTTAGGTAGGTAGGTAGTTAGGTAGGCAGGTAGGTAGGTAGATAAGTAGATAGATAGATAGATAGATAGATAGATAGATAGATAGATAGATAGATAGATAGATAGATAGATAGATAGATAGATAGATAGAGTTTTGCATATATATATATATATATATATATATATATATATACATATATATATATATATATATATATATATATATATATATATATATATATATATATATATATAAATATATATATATATATATATATATATATATATATATATATATAATATATATATATATATATATATATATATACATATATATACATATATATATATGTATATATATATAGGTATATATATATATATATATATATATATATATATATGTTTGTATGTAGGTAGGTAGGTAGGTAGGTAGGGAGGTAGGTAGGTAGGTAAGTAGGTAGGTAGGTAGGTAGGTAGGTAGTTAGGTAGGTAGGTAGTTAGGTAGGCAAGTAGGTAGGTAGATAAGTAGATAGATAGATAGATAGATAGATAGATAGATAGATAGATAGATAGATAGATAGATAGATAGATAGATAGATAGATAGATAGATAGATAGATAGATAGATAGATAGATAGATAGATAGATAGATAGATAGATAGATAGATAGATTGATAGATAGATAGATATATACACTAATCAACAAGGATTACCGTTTAAAAAATCGTATTCGAGGTACAAATCATGATGTATATTTTCAATCACGTTTTCTATATTTTAGAAGCTGAAAACGAAACGACACTGGCTGCAAAAGGTGCACTTACCACAAGGCGGAACAATCAAAGCTTGTCAGCAGCCACTTGTGGGGGTTGAAGTTGAACGAATCGGCGAACTGAAAAGCACATATACAGGTAAGACAAACTGTTGCTTGTAAATAGACCTTACGTTGGTATGTAGCGAAGCATACTTCAGACAAGGATGGTGTATAAAACTAGATTTGTTCGCCTATAAGTAAAACATCGAGTGGAACCAAATGTACTGCCCTTCTTCACATCCACCAATAACGTAGAGCGATACAAACGTCATGGTTTTGGAGTTATGCACCTAACTAACTAAACTAACAATTTGCAACTGCAATAGAGAATATAATGCTAGTGGTTGTCTCACAATGTGCTCTAAAAGTGGCAGTTGGGAACCAATGAACCAGTAAAATGATCGCCACTTCCAAGATGCCCTCAACACATACGGAATTCTTTTGTTCAAATCATGATAGAGGCTTGACAATTGGTGGACGTGAACTTTGTTATCTGTAGAAACAGAAATGATTGATACCCAACGTGGGAACCAATGGGAACACCATTAAAAAGTCATGCGTCTTTCTTTTTGTCCTTGCTGACGTACAACATGGAAACATGAGACATAACGAAGGCAGAGCTGGATCGTCTCGACAGGTACCTCCGTCGTCTCTTGCGTCAGAGCATCGGTATCCACTGGCCACATCGCATATCCAACTATACACTCCACAACCACTATCGGTGCCGCCTAGTTAGCGGAGTCGTCCTGGCTGCTCGATGGCGTCTGTTCGGGCTCGTGCTTCGTATTTCCCCGATGCTCCCGCTCAGCGCGCGATTAACAACTACTTTGTATTAGGCGCCACGACGCCGCACGGATTTGCGGAGTAGCGGACACCAAGTTCGTTGCTTCGTCGACGTCGAAACTTTACGGGCGCTTGACCGCGGACACCGACCGGTCGTTAGACGTGTTCTCTTTGGTTCCCACGTTGGGTACCAATCAGTTCTGATTCTACGTATAATAAAGTACATATCCACCAAATGTCATGCTTCTGCCATGACTGAAACATAATTGCACATCAATTTGTTTGTGTATTAGCTGGTTGTCGTATGTCTGGTGGACATCTTGGGAACGGCGACCATTTGATGTGTTGTTGTTGGTTCCAACGTCGGGTACTAATTATTTCTGATTCTACATATAATAAAGTACATGTCCACCCAATTTCATGTTTCTATCATGATGTGAACAAATCCCCAATATGTGGCGGCCATATTGGACATTGCGGCCATGTTAATGTTATTCCCACTGGTTCCCACATTGGGTGTGAATCATTTATGATTCTGCAGATACTAAAGTATATGGTCATTGTATTGTCCACCAATGTCCATGCTTCCGTCATGATTTGAACAATTCCAGTATATATTGAGGTCATCTTGGAAATTGCGGTCATTTTAATGGTGTTCCCACTGGTTCCCACGTTGGATACCCATAATTTCTTATTCTACATTTAATAATGTACACGTCCACCAAGTGCCATGGTTTGAACAAAAGAATCCCGCATATTTGGCGGCCATCGTGGAAATAGCAATAATTTTATTGGATTCCCCATTGGTTCCTACGTTTGGTACCAATCATTTCTGATTATATATATAATGAAGTACAAGTAAATGAAATGTCATGCTGCTGTCATAATTTCAACAATTCTCCAATATTTGGCCGTATATCGGCTATACTACTAATTGTTTATAGCCGAAATCGAAGGGCCGGTGAGAATATACGAAAACAAACCAAACTCCCAATCAAGCGAGCTGCTAAATTAGAAGCGAGCTGCTAAATCAGCAAGGTAAGCAAAGGCCAACATATGTCGCATAAGTTGCGTTTATGCGCAATCAGCATGGTCATTGGCAAGTGCAGGACAAGGTGCTTACAACTAGATTTGTATTTGGTGAGCGAACATTGCCAAACTACAAGAATTCGTAAAGTAGGGTATGGCGCGGCCAATGAAATTAAGATGCTGTGTGTTCAACAAGGTTAGTAAACCACTGGCGTGATATTCTTAATTGTAGTTCCAAATGGTTATTTTTTGTAACTTTTATAGGTGCATATGCTAAAAGCCACGAGATTCCCTATAATATGTTTAACACTTTACCTCAACTCCATCTAGAAGCGGCCGGAACTCAGGACAGATGAACGAAGCTCCGGCGTAGGCCGCGTCTATGTGAAGCCAGATACCCGCCTTCTCGCCTGTGTAAACAGATTAACCCATTAGCACCACTTGTGTGAAGTAACTTAATGTTGTCCTAAGAACCCGTATAAATGTACTTGTTAAAGCAGGTCAGTGAAATGTTCTATCTAACGAATTTAAATCCTTCTTGCCTGGCAAACGTAAATTGGTAATATATAGCCACTAATATTCGTGTTGCTATAGCCTATGCCTATGTCTATGTCTATGTCTATGTCTATGTCATTACGCCTAAATGGGGTCGAGTACTAAAGCACTGCACGGAAATTAGATCTGCCAGCATGTGATTAGAAGCGAATCATTTGGCACCAACTATATATATATATATATATATATATATATATATATATATATATATATATATATATATATATATATATATATATATATTTACATATATATATATATATACATATATATATATATATATATATATATATTTACATATATATATATATATATATATATATGTACATATATATATATATATATATATATATATATATATATATATATATATATATATATATATTTACATATATATATATATATATATATATATATATATATATATATATATATGTAAATATATATATATATATATATGTAAATATATATATATATATGTAAATATATATATATATATATATATATATGTATATATATATATATATATATATATATATGTAAATATATATATATATATATATATATATATATATATATATATATATATAGTTGGTGCCAAATGATTCGCTTCTAATCACATGCTGGCAGATATAATTTCCGTGCAGTGCTTTAGTATATATATATATATATATATATATATATATATATATATATCACATTTATCTAATGATGTAATCGAATAAGTGGCTAAACTATGGTGTTGGGTGTACTTACAGACGGTTCCAATCTCCTTGAGGTCGTCAAAGGCGCACGTTGCTGTCGTTCCCAGTGTAGCTGCACACTGGACACAAACAAAGTCCCATATACATGTGTGTTTGTGTGTATGCGTGTGTGCTTGTGTGTATCTAAGTGAATATATGTAATGGTATGTACGTACGTACATATGTATGCATATAATTGTATAAAAGAATATGAATTGATGTATGTATGTAAGTATGTATGTATGTATTTATGTATGTATGTATGTATGTATGTATGTATGTATGTATGTATGTATGTACGTACCAAGGTACATACGTACGTAAGTCTTCGCGCAGTAATTGCAGTGTGGCTGAATGCGTATATTAGAAGTCGAATTGGTGTTGGAATGAACAGGTTAGCGGTGAAGTGTAACGTGTTTTGTGGGGTCATAAGGCATGAATTTCCCGCTATGTAAGATCTAACCTTTGTGTTTGCTACAAGTTAGAATGTCTTACATAGAATGGAATGAGGCCTTTCTTCACGTCGCTGGCGATAGCTTTGGCCAATGCTGGTCCAGTCATCTCTTCCTTGTCGTTCGACTGCACCTTGTGGAGTCGAATTGCCCCAAAGATGCATGCTTTTTGCAAAGACAAATGACCCTAAAACAAGCTTTGCCTTGTAATGTAGTGGTCGTCTCTTAAATAAGTAATATGTGACATGTTCTCAATCTACCGAGCATTCCTTCAGGGAGAAAAATAAATTCCGGTTTTGTAAGACGATGAAAGTCAACGTATATAATATAATGTGGAAGGCATACTTTATTTATAAAGTAACACCGCCGAATATACCCACTTTGTGTTGCTACTTGCCTCCCCTTTTCACGAGACTTGGTGTTACATGTGAATCGCCAATAGTAGTAGTAGTAGCTGTAGTGTAGCAGCTCTAAGCCAAAGCTTCATAAGATCTAGTCGTCTAGCCATGAGAAACATTGGCGGAGCAGAACGGACTTGGTGTTACATGTGAATCGCCAACAGTAGTAGTAGCTGTAGTGTTGCATAGTGGGTACGTGCTTGTTTGTGACCTTCTGTTTTCAGCTTCAGCCGCCGGATAGCCTCTTTCGGGACGAATAAAAAACCGAGTGCGCAAGTATTTCTTGCTAGTACATAGTACTTCTCAATCAAGACTTGTGCGGTTAACTGGATACCTTGCAGCTCTAAGCCAAAGCTGCATGGAATCTAGTGGTCCAGCCACGAGAAAACTTGGCGGAACAGTATGAGCCCGATATGTGCGGACTGCAGGACCCACGGGCGTGTGGACACGGCATGGCTCCCACAAATCATGTTCCAGCCATGGGTTAAATAGTCCGCGATTGGATGTGTCCCGGAGACCCAAAGGGAGACCATCTAAAATCAGTTTCTCCTTTAGAGACCTCCAGACAAAGGCAACTATGAGATACGATAGCATAAGCAGAAACTTGACGACATCAGAACCAAATCTACAACAACAGCAACAGTCATCGCTGGTGACTACAGACCATAACTCAAGAGTGACTAGAAAGTAAAACAAGAACAAGTAGTAAAGGGCGCCACTCACATCAAAGGGAACATACTTGATCTCATCATGAGTAACAAACCAAGTATACGTTCACCATTTAGTACTGAATGCCCGACAGGTACAAATGATCCTACCTACTGACTACCACCCTAAGTGTCTCCGAGAGATGGAGTAGGTACTTCAACGTACAGCATGGTTATGCTAAAAGGCAGACTGGTATGGCCTGATGGATGAACTTGGTGGAACAAACTGAAAGAACATTATAATAACGAATGACCCGGAAGGTTTTGGTACAAAATTAACTGAAACAATCAAGAAAGCCACGGAAAACCATATCCCCAGAAACACGGTTAGATGCTTCTTTGGAAAACCTGAATGGTACAATGAAGCGTGTGGTATAGCACTCAACAAGAAACTCAGGACGTAGACATGCCTAACAAGACACCAGATGGCAGGGTCAGATACAATCTAGCCCAAAACACAAGTATAAGTGTATCCAGCCCAAAACTCATACACCTACACCACTCGGAAAGCAAAGACAGAACACAGGGCAAGAGTGACGACACATGTGACAACCTAACAAAAGACACGGAGCAAAAGCTGGTGGTGAACTGCGAAAAGATTGATGGGACAGGGTGGCAAATGTGACATACCACTTCTATTAGTAATTATCAGACCTTGGTTACTTCAACATACAAAGCTGAATATTTTCTTTGCTAAGAAATCAACAATACCTGTAGCAGAAAATGAAACGCCAATCCCCATGTGTACAGAAGAACAAATGCATTTTGGCCAAAGAAAGTAAAATAATCTACAGAAGCTTGACATCGAAAAGGCAAATAGACCAGACTTAATCCCAGCTAGAGTCTTGAAATAACTATCGACCAATATCACTGCTCAGCATCATCAGCAAGATGAAGGAAAGACTTTTAAGCCCAACAATCTATAAGTATGTGTGTAGGGAAAGTCTGATTTCAGAGACGCAGTTTGGATTTAAACTGGAATCCATTATGGAATCCATAGGGATATAGGGAACGCTGCTATACTGGGTAAATGACTACATGAAGGACAGAGTTCTGAAAGTTGTCATCAATGGAATATGTTTTGGTGCCAAGTCCATCAACGCAGGGGTTCCCCAGAGATCCATTCTCGAATTTATTCATTATATTCATCGATGATATGCCAGACAAAATACATAAACAGGTTGTCCTCTATGCCGATGACGCGTCTACTTTAGTAGACAACTTCGTGTAACTATGGCAAGCTCACTGATCGATGAACTGCTGCATATTCAAACATGGGCAGATAATTGGAATGTGCTGTTTGGAGCAGCCAAAGATGTAGAAAACGGCTACCCCTCACTCACATTTATGAAAACTGTCTTGGCAGAAGTGAACATCTCAATCCGGAAAGAATTGTCCTGGACGCACTTAGTAGACAAGATGACCTATGATGCAGGAAAGCGATTTGGCGTCCTGAAAAGAGTTTCACCTTACTTGAACCCAAACCAGCGGGCTATGATCCACAAGATCACTACTGAATAGCATGTTACCTCGGCCTCCAGTAGTGCGAAGAGCCACCAGGGCATCAACATCTCACAACACAGCTGCTGCGGCAATTCCACCCTCACACACTTCTGGCCATAAGAGGACATTCTTACCAACTGCCTCCCACCTCAGGAATGAAACTCCCAGAGGAAATATTTGCAACCAGGGAAAGAGACAGGTTCAGGACAGAACTTGCCTTGCGTCAGCGTCCGCCCCCGGAGTGGAGGGGACAGCTGCTCTGCCAAGGAAGAAGAATACATAGGAAAAAATACTTTCTGTTATGATAATCCGCGTTTACTGTTTGCACTGAAATAGCTAGTTTCCGTTACGGGAACAGGTTGGAGTAACTGTGTGGAAATGTTGTGTGTTTCGAGGAGGTTTTGAAGGGGATACCCCCAGCTCCTCAACCAGTGGCTTTGGGACCGGTTAGCATACCAGAGGTGAAAACCAAAAACCAGTAAAATTGCCTGCCGCTAAACTGAAGACCAGTCAAATCAACCTTTTCTTCCCTGTGGTTCCCATGGAAACCGCTATCTTGTGGTTTTGGGCTAACAGGGCCAGGCGAAAGGATGGAAAACTCCAGAATAATCGAACTGCGGATTGCCAAAACCCACCCAGTACAGTTCTTGTAACTTAAACTGAAAGTACAATTTCACCGGCTTACTGGTCACGGCAATAATGTGGACACGGTCCAAATACCTAAGGTTTACTGCAGGCCCATTAGGTCCGACGATAAGCAAAGCATGGCAAGGAGCTTTCACACTAATTTAATTACACTATTGAAGACAGTTGTGCGTTGCTTCACCTGGTCGGAGGAGTAGGCCACCAGTCTAGAGAAAACTTCGCCATCAACGCCATTGCTAACGTTGCCTTCAACGGAGGCAGTGATGCTGGCATTCTTCTGTGACAGCTTGCGGTTACGGGCTATTAGCAGTGTCATCAATGTGCACTCGCTGCCGGAGCTCTGCGAACAGTCGAGTGTCAAGATTAAATGTAGAACATTTATTTAAACAAATCAGTTTGTAATATAATTTAAACAGAGTCAGCTTATAAGTGAACCGCTTGAAAGGAGTAACATTTAAGTAAAATACATATAACGTCGTGTTACTTCCTTACTACCTTATTCAAAGCAACTAAACATATCTTCATCAAATTTCATTAAATTGGTTAGAAGCATTTGATACTGATGACCATCACAATATGACACTTCCAAATAAGTTGACATATTACCAGAGCTAGAAGATACCGTAAGACAATGCTATACAACGAACAAACCGAAAGAAAGCGCCGCAGAAAAAGAACTAATTACGCTACGATTGCTGAATGGAGCCAGGCGTGTCCACTGGGATAGCCAATAAGACGTCAGTCATGATAGATCAAAGTGGAGAGGGCTTCCAATTAATTAACTGCCCACGCGTGAATAACAAACCGCCGCACGAAACTTCCGGCACCCGAGAAAGAAGGGCAGATTTTACACCATTTGTTTCTGAGCATAAATTGGAGATGGTCACAATACTTACCTGAATAATGCCTCCTCCCTTTCCCCCGGAAAGGAACTCCGAAGGAAGCTGCAGCATCTTTCCCAGCCAATCCATCACAATGACCTCGAGTTCCGTCGATGCGGGACAAGCCGCCTGTAGCACATATATTGTTATTTATTTAGTACAGCACGTCAGAATTCGGTTGTTAATGAATTTACAGTAGAAACGTTTTTGACCTTGTTGCAGTTCCAAATTATTGTTGTTGCTGCGAATATTTAAAACTGGGTGCAATAGGATGATCGTACAATGCGCTTTCTACGGTGAACAAAGCATTAGTGGACTTGCTCTTTCGTGTGTTAGTCGTGATATCACGTTGAACCACGACGTTGTCATTGATAAATTCGCTTTGTGAATCACCGCCTCAAGTTTAATTCAAACCTAGTAGGTAGATCACTGATTGACCTGTGTTTCCTGCCTTGGAACACGAACGGATACTTTAAATAGTAACATATGAGTATTATTTTATAATGCTATACCGTTCTTTTTCATCATCAATTTCGTTTGCATTGCTTCTGTCTAAATGTACATCGCAATCTACGGCTTACTTTCTATCTCGCCTTCGTTCTCATCGTACCTTTCTTCATGAAAGAACTCACCCAATTGAATCCAATGGAGCATAAACCTTCAGAAAGAAGATCACCGCATATGCTCGGATAACTTTGCGCAGCCGGGAAGTAGCCGTGGAAATGCGGACTTTGCCAGTGGGTCAACTATAACATACACAACCAGCCTGTGTCTAGTTTCCTTTAATGCAAGTTATAATTAGTAATGTGCTTAAATCATCGAAAAATCGTTAAAATCATTTGCAGCAGAAGCAGCAACACCAGCATCTGTGACTGTTGCAAGAGCAACTGTAGCAGTAGCAGTAGTAATAAGAGTTTTGCGAATGTTTTACCACAGAACATGTAACATGTCGTGTAAGATACTCACTCCTGGCATTATGACGCGCTCGATGTCCCCAAACACGTCTTCCCACTTCTCAGGGTCGTCTGGAGCGGTTTCACGAACGAGTGCCTTCATGTAGCCGGGTTCAACGTTCGGCAGGGGGCGCCTCTGTCGAACGTTATCTAGGTAACCAGTGACGTAGTCGACGACTTCTTTAGCGTGTAGTCGGAACTCTTCCGAATCCATTGCTCCTATAGATGATTCCCGAACGTTGTGGGTAAAACAAAACAAAAATTAAGCAAATTGTATCCTTAAAATGGCCAGTCTTGCAACATAAATTTTTAAAGATGTTGAAGTTGAAACTATGTGTACGCATTTCTCCAGTATTTACTTTATGCTAATTTGTTATTTCTTATTTCTGTCATTCTATGAAGACAACGCAAGGCTGGCTCGAAATCTCACGAAATATGGAAGCGTAAATTGGAGTGAAGCGGACATTAATAATGTAAACTTCTTCAGTGCGGACAATATCTACATAATAAAGTAGTGTGTGACTGTCTGTCTGTTCCCTCACATCTCCATCTGTTTCCCGTGTATGGGGCTGACATTTTGTAGTCGTGCCCGGAGGCCCATAAACATATTGGCAATTCTCCCGGACGTGGATATTACATTTGTGGATGTTTGACGCAGATTGCGTAACTCAATTGCATTTAACAATAGTTCAATGCAATTGTTGGCAGCGCTATCCACCGAACACTTCGTGAAACTGGCAGTTGTACGTGATCTTTGTGGTGCAAAGATGTCATTGCTATTGGCATTGCACTAACAACACTTGACTGGATAGTGCAAGAAGTCCTAAGCTCTTGCCTTTTTCCCGTGCAACGCCGGGAAACAGGGCTAGTTATTTTCATATTTGCTGCAGCTACTCTACCCATCTATTATTTTAAAAAGTGTTAGTGACTCTGTATGTATGTCCGTTCCTTCATATATCCGTCAGTTTCGGATGTAATGGGGCTGATATTTTGTAGGCGTACCAGAGGGCCTATGCTGTTGGTTCGTGTTTTAAAAATATTTGAAATTCTCCCTGGGGGTGTGGTATTATGTAAAATGTACCAATGAGGACGTTTGACGTAAATGACGTAAATAGGAACAAAAGTGCAATTGTTAGCAACGCTATGTGTGCTACGTCATCTACGTCAAACGTCTACCGAACGAATACTGAAACCGAGAGTTGTAAGAGAATGTAAACAAAAGAGTGCAAAAATTGCACAGAGTATCATGGACGTGGTCATAGAGTAGAGAGAGGATGTACTTGTGCTGCAACATATCCTAGACGCACCTGTTCCTAAACCACCCTCAAACGGAAACCAAAATTCCCATGTGGAATTTGTGAACGTGCGGTCACATGGAGCGAATCCAATCCCTCAGTAGCTTGCGACGATTGCAACATTTGGTTCCATAAATCATGCCTGGGAATGTCAGCCCCTGTTTTCAAAGGACTTATGCCAGACGCTCCATGGCAGTGTGATAAGTGTTTGATGCCAAACTTCGCGGACTCCACATTCTTCTATCATCCAGATGTATCCCTAAATAACAGGTACAACAGAATCACCATTGGGAGAGATATGGCAGTATATCAAAACCGGCCTGAGTGACATCATCACCAAACATATACCAACCAAGATGACATTAACAAGACATAACCAACCCTGAGTAAAGCGCGAAAAAAAAATTATGGCCCTACGTCAAATCAAAACGTAGCGATAATATAGGCGTTTCCACACTAAGAAGATATGGCCACACATAGAGCGAAAGCAAAATCCAAACAGAGACGCCGAATAACCAGTTCTCATAAGTCTTCACGCACGAACCCGATGGCATCTCCCCGATATGAGTCCAAGCCCACATCCTCCACTCCCAGACATCACTATAACTGTCAACCGAGTTGGCAAACTGTTGACAGAACCCATACAAAGCCACAGGACCAGTCGAAATTCCCAACAGAGTACTTAAAGAAACAGGAGCTGAACTCTCCCCGGCAGTTACCCTCCTATTCCTGGCTTCCATCCAACAAGGAAACCCCTCTGATTGGCAAAAACAAATGTCGTCCCCGCATTAAAAAAGGTGACACAGACAAAACTGAAAATTACCACCCATCTCCATCACTTCTGTCCTTTGCAAACTCCTTGAACACATACTCCATTCCCATATCATGTCCCATTTCGACTCCCACAACTTCCTCACAGAAGCGCAACATGGCTTCAGGAAGCGCAGATCTACGGAAACACAGCTCCTACTAACAGAACATGATCTGACTTGTACACTTGAAGAGGGCGGCCAAATGGACTGCATTCTCCTCGACTATTCAAAGGCATTTGATAAAGTAATAATAGATTCCTGTTAAAATTGCGTTACTACGGTGTCCTGGGCCCTACCCGGGAATGGATCGAGTCATAAATTATCACACTATCCCCCTGGAACATATTGGTTAAATTGTGGGACATGTATTTGTCTCGTTCACTTGTGCAATCACCGTTCACAAGCGTTGAATCAAACCCGCCAATCCGTAACACAATTGGGGGTTGTCGTCCAGTACTGAATCATCGGCGGGGAACTTTTCGCTCAACGCTGTGAATGGCGCAAGTGGCATAGCAAATGACTTCCTTTGAAATAGGCTGTGCTTTGACCAAAGTTTAGTTGTACAGTGTGATCAATGATCCATATATATATATATATATATATATATATATATATATATATATATATATATATATATATATATATATATATATATATATATATATATATATATATATATATATATATATATATATATATATATATTATTTGAGCCCAAGCCCGGCCAGCAATTAGTAGTTAGAGTCCAGGCCTGCAAACTAGACCCAGGCCCGACCCAGACCGTGAATGTTTAGCCCAGGCCTGGCCCGGCCCGCAAGTTTCAGGCCCATACCCGGCCCATACCCGCGGGCCAAAGATGAATAAGCCCGAGGCCCGCAAGCCCGCAGCCCGCTAAGTTTAGAGAAGATAAACCTATAATCTTATAAGAATGAAGAAACACAAATAAACTGTTAAAACAGACTTATTTTTTATTAAATAAAAAATAATATATGAACATTGTATAAGGTTTAATACAGAAATACTAATATCAGTTGTTGTTTAGTAGTGTCTAGCTAGTAGCTAGTACTAGCTACTACTATGTCACCCACTGGCACTGACACCCAGTGGCATTTCCAGCAGGTCTGCAGTCACTAGCCTGAGACATATCAGGTTCAGATATGTGTGAATTAGTACAACTGTGAATGAATCAGTACTGGGGAAATTGTAGACACAGAACTGTAGACACTAGTTAACACAATTGAGAAATACCAATTACCAACTGGGGTGGGTACTGGGTACTGGCACTATTGGGTAGTGGGCAGTGGGCAGTGGCCAGTGGGCTGGTAATTCAGGTGGGCAATATTTGGAGGGAAGACCTAGACAATAGAATGTCCACTGGTGATAAGTTGGTGGTTAATCATGGCTTGATTGCCTTGATTGCAATACAAAGATATGGGCATGCGACTATGCATATATTTTATATGAAATGTCTCTATTAAAAGAATGCACATTATTAAAATTATACCATAAGAAGTCACATTGTTTAAGATGTTAAACTGCATTCCAATGTATAAAGCATTAGTGTCATTCATAATGCCATGCTAGGTCTCAATTTGCAACTATATAATACTAAAGAAATAATTTTTAGCAGTCATTAACCGGAATTACAATTTATAATCAGTTTTTATTAATAATAAAATTAATAATCTGGGTTTTGTATACGTTTTTGTATATGTTTTTATTATGTCCAGGCCCAGCCCAAGCCCGCCCCGGCCCGCTCACACTAGGCTCAGGCCCGGCCTAAGCCCGATGTGTTTAAATTATTTTCAGCACAGGCCCGGCCCGGCCCGGCCCGGCCCGGCCCGGCCCGGCCCGGGCCCACAATATGTAGGCCCAGGCCCGACCCTGCCCGCAAAATTATATAGAGGCCCGGCCCGTGCAGGGCACTAATATATATATATATATATATATATATATATATATATATATATATATATATATATATATATATATATATATGTATATATGTATATATATATATATATATATATATATATATATATGGCGATTTTTGGCATTGAATGTACAGGTAATGTGGTATGTAGACTAATATATATATATATATATATATATATATATATATATATATATATTCCCGTAACGGAAAGGGGAAATCGACCAAATGCGACAGCGGTAGCTAATATCGATATAGAGACAATAGCAGAAACTTAGTTGAAGATTATTTCGCGGGTGGGTCTACCTAAAGTAGTTTTTAAGAGACAACAGAAGCTAGTTTGAGTCTGAGACCATGGCGGAAATAACTCGATCGATATTTCGAGCCGTCACGTTTGCTTACCGCGAAGCGCCCCAGGAGAATATGAAATTATCTCCTTTTCAACTACTCTATGGGAAGAGAGTCATAGGGCCCATGACAATAAACTACTGTATGGGAGGAGAGTCGGGGGGTCCATGACAATCCTCAGGGAAGACCTAGATGAGACGCACCAATACGTGCTATATCTGCGTAACACGAGTCAAATGTTGCCTATTACAGGCATTTCCCATTTCATAATTGGAACGTGTATTAAATTGTTCATGTTGACACAATTGTTATTGCAACTTTGCCAGGGAGCTAACACAGTGGTCACTCCTGAAGACGGACGACAAATCTTCTGGTTGGCTGCATACTGGATATTACATTCATTGTTGAAGCTCTGTACAATGACGTAGTTTCGGGCTTTCATGTCAGCCAGCCTGTGGAAAGTTATTGCTGGGTACTACGTCATGGGCGCCATGTTTGATTTAATCGTCTACTTCTACCTGTGCTGCATGTTGCTATGATAAAACGTTCGAAACGATCTAATTGCCGCAGTTTTTGTCTTAAAAAGATGTCCTCTGTGCAAAAGTTGGCATTACGTTTGTCAAAATTTTTAAAGTATTCTCCAATGTTGTAAATAAACTGGTAAGTCATTAAGTATAGAAGTGCGTAATATCATCAATACACAGACAGCAGTGTAGCTGTTTGGTACATAGTGCAATGTTTAAAGATCTCACGGTGTGTGTCGTAGGCAGGGGTGATGTGACTGTCGTCGACGGACGGTCAAAGTGTATCTGGCATTCTTGATTCGCGTGTCATAATTATGCATGTCAAAGTTGAACAATATCCTTCAGTTTTGTAAATAAACTGCTAAGTTATTGAGTGTGTAAGTGCGTAATCTCATCACTACACAAACAATATTGTAGCTATTTGGTACTTACTGCTCTGCGGACGGATCTCGCGGTGTCTGTCGTACGCAGGGTGGTGTGACTGATGTCGACGGAGGTTCAGTGTGTGTCATGTGCAGTCCGGTTAATCGAGGGATGGGGCGGGTTTATCTAGAGCCAGTCAACCGGAATACCTTTGGCTGGTGACGCGGCAAAGCCCCCCGCTACAGTGCTGCCGCCCGTGGTGACGTTAGTAACCACAATAAGCATTTATAATGAAATTTTAATTGCTGTAAATTAAGAATGTCGTCTATTTTTAACAAGCTGAGGTTTTTGTAGAATGGTTCTGCATGGGAAACATAATTAATTAAGGAAATAATACTCAAAGCGTTCTTTTGAAGTTTCATTATTCTTTTTAATTAAAAACCCCGTGCCATTATAAAGTAATTAATATGTGGTACAATAAAGTAATTATTTAATAAAATTTTACAATATTGCCATCAAAGACAAAGGCCCAGATGGCAAGAGGACAAGCTTACCAATAGTAAAAAAATGTCATCTGTGTGTAACCCACCTCCTGAGATATTTGCCAGTTTTGTTTTTAAACATATTCACGCTGCTAGCATTTACACATTATGTCGATAATTTGTTACATTAATTTATTTTATTCTGTGAGAGTGAATACACTGATCCTTCACTAGTGTTTCCTTGTGTCCTCTAATTCCACTATCTTTCTTAAGTGAAAAAAAATTGTATTAATATTTTTACACCCATTCAACATATTAAAAAACGTAAATTTGATCTCCTCTTAACCTCCTGTTGCCAGCGGCATGACACACGCTCAAGTCTATGTCCAGCCCAAATTAGACTATATATCAACTAGGTGGCACATAGTCACTAGTGACGGTTTCATAACAGGCTCCCAGCCGAGTTCGCTGGCAAAGTAGGCCATTAATCCTGGGGCAACCCCGAGCAACCCCAGCATTCTCAGGCGTCATATATTATATTACACAGACGGCAGCTTTTGTACATGATTTGTATTGGCTCAGACAACTTAGAAGAAATCGCGTGTTTAGAGACAACTTACCACAGCACAGTACAGAATGGTCTTGTTAAGAGGCTTTCCAATGAAACACTTGGTTTCTGCATAACTACAAAAGGAACTCGACAATAAATAGTGCAATTATATATTCAATTATTTATTTATTATTGCACTTATTGTTGTAATGAATACATTAGATGTCATCACTGTCCAAGCTCCATGCATTGCTTGACTCATCGTCTGCTGACGTCGCTCCCACGCTGTCCCCATCATCCGTAGCAGTGGCTGCGAAGGACTCCTGGAGTGCACTAGTCATGCTCCAAGCAGTGGCTGCGAGGGACTCCCGGCGTGCACTGGTCATGCTCCAAGCAGTGGCTGCGAGGGACTCCCGGAGTGCACTTGTCATGCTCCAAGCAGTGGAACTGGGGCAAGCTTGTCTAATAGAGCTGACAGGGTAGTGTCGTACTGGTCAAGAAGACTAGCTGCTGAGGTGGCAGGGTCAAGGCACAGGGATGATGCCTCAATGTTGACTCGGAGCATCTCTTTTTCTATGGCAGCATAATTCCTGTATTGCACTGAGTGTCGAAGCGGCTGGGGTTTTGGCAGATGTAGATCACAATGGACAACGCCATGATCTGTCAAGAAGTCAGATACAGTAGTAGTCTTTGATACCAGATTGTCCGTTAATTTGGTGATAAACAAGTCTAACGTAAGCCCATATATGTGAGCGGGTCCCAACACGTGCTGGCAGAGAGAGTGGTTCGAAAGGATGTCACGGAAGCGGGAAGCGTCAGTGTTCACTTGGACTTCATAGTGGAAGTTAAAATCACACAAACAATCAGAGTTTTCTGAGATTTGACCATGTGGTGCTGAAGGAATTGTGGAATTGTTTCTTCTTGATGGCGGAGGGCGACAGACCACAACCAGTTTCACTGTTGACGAAGCATTAAGCGTGACTTCCATGTTTTCGAACGAATTGGATTTCCATAAAGACTTTGATGCCATTTTGATGTTCGATAATATAGTCAGAGAGGGGTGTCACATTTTTTCCTCACCGACTGGACGTTTGTTAAGCACATGGTCATGGTGCACAGCTTGCTCCGTTTGGTGGCACATTTTTTTTCCAGCCTGTTGCCCCAGAAAATGCGTTCCAGGTCTGTTTCCGGTGAACGGGTTGACTTGTTGTTGTTGTTGCTGTTGTTGTTGTTGTTGCTGCTGTTTGTGGTCACCCCCACGACGACCCCGCCTGGTTGGCGGGTGGAGTGACGGCGTCGATCAGTGATACCCTGATCGACGCAGCTTTCGCTCCGAATCTGATCAATGGTGAGAGGTACTTGTCGACTACCAATGGTGAGAGGTACTTGTCGACTACCAATGGTGAGAGGTACTTGTCGAGTACCAATGGTGAGAGGTATTTGTCGAGTACCAAGAGGATTTGTTCACCACAACTGGAACACAACTTCACTAAACGATCCCTGGTCATGACTGCACATGTTGACTTACTGTTGACTTGCAGCACGGTTTCAGGTACGAGGATGCCGCCACAAATCACTGTTTTTATCCATTGCGTCATTCCATTAAATGAATGCCCTTTTTCTAACCCTTTGGGGTTGCTGGCAAGGGGAAGCCCTCACCAAAGATTGCAGGCACTGGTCCTGTTGTACTCAGGGAAGATTTGACACTTTTCAGCCTTGGCGTCATTCCCATAAATACCCCCCCCCCTCTTCTCATCCTTTGGGGGTTGCTGGCAGGGGGAAAGTTCCACCTATAATTGCTGGCATTGGTCATGCTATACTCAGGGAACCGCTTGGAACATGTGACACTGTTTTAGCCTTGGCCCCATTCCCATAAATAAATGCATTTTCTGCCCCCGTTGATGGGTGATGCTGGCATTAATCATTTCATAGTCAGGGAACCGCATGGGAACATATGACACTGTCTAGGGAACCGCATCGGAACACGTGACACTGTTTTTAGCCTTGGCGCCATTCCCATAAATAAATGTATTTTTTGCCCCCTTTGACGGGTGGTTTTAGGGGCAACCCCCAGCCCACACCCGGCAGCAACGCATATTTGGGATGTCGGGGAGGGGGGTGGTCCCTTCATTCCATGGGGTCAAACGTCTTGGCGACGTTTACATAAATAAAAGCTCTGGGTTCCCAGTCTACTGTTTGGAGAACTGTTGAGAGGAATGGTCGGAGACAGCGCGAACCCGTTACGAGAATGGTTGCTAACACCTTTCTTGAACCTCCAGACACCACAGCATGCTTGGTGTTACACAACATGGCTGTCGAATTCGGCACACGCGCACCCGACTCACAAGATGACAACAACGATAATGATGATGATGATGATGAAGATAACACTGTCTGCAACGACAAACCGGCGGTTTCATAAAGAGTTGTGCGTCAAAGTATTGCTGAGTTTTTTTATGGAGTGGCTCTGTGTGGGAATTATAGTTACTTAAAGTAGTAATTCTCAATGCTTTCTGTTTAAGTTGTATTATTATATTTGTTTGAAAACCCCAAGCCATGATGCAATAATTAATGTGTGGTACAATTTATGAATTATATAATAACGTTTTAATTTGTTGTAATAACACATGTTTTAGTTTATTTAAAATACCAATCTTTTTAGAACATGCGTTTGAAAGAAATGTTTTCAGTATGTCTTTTCCAGTTCAGATTTGGCATACTTTATTTATAAAATAACACCGCCGAATATACCCACATTGTGTTGCTACTTGCCTCCCCTTTTCGTGAGATTTGGTGTGATGCGTGGCTCACCAATAGTAGTAGTAGCTGTAGTGTTGCAGCTCTAAGCCAAAGCTTCACGGGATCTAATGGTCTAGCCACGAGAAACCTTGGCGGAGCAGAATGCGGATTGCAGGGCCCACGGGCGTGTGGATACGGCCTGGCTCCCACAAATCATGTTCCAGCCAGGGTTAAATAGACGGCGATTGGATGTGTCCCAGTAGACCCAAAAGGAGACCATCTGGGGAGATGGACGTGCGCTAAAAAGACTTTTGTTTCAGCAAACTGGACTGTGATATTCAGCTTGTCTGTGGATCATGTGCTGTTTCTACTGAGAGAATTTCCCTAGTGGTCTGTGGAAACTGACTTCAGTTCTTGAAGAGCTAGAAATCATACCCCATTTTGCTACGAAGAAACAAAGAGAATATATAACCGGACGGATAAACGGAAAACTGACCTAGCTCATGAAAAACTACAACTGAAATTGGAAATGTTGCTTATGAACTTTGGAGGCCTTCGCTCCAACACAGGCAACTTAGAGGCACAGATTGCTAAAGCTGATCTTAAGCCTGATTTTATGATAATAACATAGTCTAAATTAGACAGCGTCATAGTAGACAGTGATCGGAACATCAACTGACAAAACAAGATAGGGAAGAAGACAGTGAATGAGGTGACTGCCTCATCTACTACAAAAGCAACATCCCTGTAAAAAGGATAAGGTATTTGGAACCAACCGACTACGAGATGATGATAGTCTCAGTCGAGCTATAATCAATCTCTCCTTTAGAGACCTCCAGACAAAGACAACTATGCTATACGATAGCGCAAGCAGAAACTTTACGACACCAGAATCAAAACTATGGCAACGGCAACAGTCATCGATGGTGACTATAATGCTCAAGAGTGGCTGTAGCGTAAAACAAGAACAACTAGTAAAGGGCGCCACCCACATCAAAGGGAATAGACTTGATATAATCATGAGTGACAAACCAAGTATACGTTCACCAGTTAGTATTGAATGCCAGATAGGTACAGATGATCACTACCTACTGAATATCACCCTAAGTGTCTCCCAGAGATGGAATTTGTACTTCAACGTACAACATGGTTATGCTAAAAGGCAGACTGGTATGGCCTGATGGATGAACTTGGTGGAACAAACTGAAAGAACATTATAAAAACGAATGACCCGGAAGGTTCTGGTACAAAATTTACTGAAAAAATCAAGAAAGCCATGGAAAACCATATCCCCAGACGCACAGTTAGATCCTTCCTAGGGAAACCAGAATGGTACAATGAAGCGTGTGATATAGCACTCAACAAGAAACACAGAACCTACCGGCAATACATGCCCAACAAGGCACCAGATGGCAGGGTCAGATACAATCTAGCCCAAAACACAAGTGTAAATGTATCCAGCCCAAAACTCATACACTTACACCACTCGGAAAGCAATGGCAGAACACAAGGCAAGAGTGATGACAAATGTGACAACCTAACAAAAGAAACGGAGCAAAAGCTGGTGGTGAACTGCGACAAGATTGATAAGACAGGATGGCAAATGTGACATACCACTTCTCTCAGTAATGATCAGACCTTGGTTTCTTCAACATACAAAGCTGAATGTTTTCTTTGCTATGAAATCAACAATACCTGAAGCAGAAAACGAAACGTCAGTCCCCATGTGTACAGGAAAACAAGTGCATTATGTTTTGGCCAAAGAAAGTAAACAAAACTACAGAAGAACTTGATACCGAAAAGGCAAATGGAGCAGACTCAATCCAAGCTAGAGTCTTGAATATAAGCTGCTCCAGAGCTGGCCAAACCGTTGGGCAAATTATTCCAGCATTAATATTTGAATATTACTTCCTGCAACAAAAAGAGAGAGATAAGCATGACCCGAACAATTATCGACCAGTATCACTGCTCAGCATCATCAGCAGGAAGAAGGAAAGACTTTTAAACCCAACAACCTATAAGTATGTGTGTAGGCAAAGGCTTATTTCAGACACACAATGTGGATTCAGAGCTGGCCACTCTACGTGCGATGTCGTAACATACATTGTACAAAAGCTACACAATGCCTTAAAATTACATGGTACAACAGCTTTTAGCACAGTAGACAACTTCGAATATGACAAATATGGCAAGCTCACTGAACGATGATCTGCTGCATATTAAAACATGGGCAGATAACTGGAATGTGATCTTTGGAGCAGCCAAATGCCAGAACGTAACTGCATCAAGGCTGAAAGATGTAGAAACCGGCTAACCCTCACTCACATTTATGAATTCTGTCTTGTCAGAAGTGAACATTTCTATCCGGAAAGAATTGTTCTGGACACACTTAGTAGGCAAGATAGCCAAGGATGCAAGAAAGCGACTAGGCGTCCTAAAAAAGAGTTTCACCTTGCTTGAACCCTAACCAGCGGGCTATGATCCACAAGAGCATGGTGATATCCAAGTTGGAACATGTATCATATGTATGGATGGCAGCCTCCGAAACATCACTAGGCAGACTTGATGCCATCCAGAGGCGAGCTGCCAAACAATCACTAGCACAAAGGAGACAAGTTAGTGCACTCACTTTGTTCCACCGGATATACCATGGAGATGCACCATCACTACTCAATAGCATGTTACCTCCTCCTTCCAGTAGTGCGAAGAGCCACCAGGGAATCAACATCTCGCCACACAGCTGCTGTGGAACTTCCACCCTCAAACACAGCTGGTCATAATAGGACATTCTCAACAACTGCCTCATACCTCAGGAATAAACTCCCAGAGGAAATATTTGCAACCATGGAGAGAGACAAGTTGAAGACAGAAATCAACGCATTCCGTTGTGCGTTAGCGTCCGCCCCCAGAGTGGAGAGGGACAGCTGTTCTGCCAAGGAAGAAGAACACATAGAAAAAATACTTTCTGTTATGATAATCCGCCATGACGCGTTTACTGTTTGTAGCACTGACATAGCTAGAACGTTTCCGTTACGAGAACAATTTGGAGTAACTTTGTGGAAACGTTGTGTGCTTCGGGGAGGTTTTGAAGAGGGTACGTTCCAACCCCAGCGCCTCAACCAGTGGCTTTGGGACCGGTTAGCACACCAGTTGTGAAAGCCAAAAACCAGTAAAGTTGCCTGCCACTAAACTCAAATCAACCTCTCCTCCCCGTTGTTCCCATGGAAACCACTATCTTGTTGTTGTAGGCTAACAGGGCCAGGCGAAAGGATGGAAAAATCCAGAAAAATCCTACTGCGGAGGGCCAAAACCTACCCATTACAATTATTGTAACGGAAACTGAAAGTGCAATTACACCGGCTTACTGGACACGGCTATAATGTGGACACGGTCCAAATACCTAAGGTGTACTGCAGGCCCACTAGGTCCGAGGATAGGCAAAGTATGGCAAGAAGCTTTCCACACTAATTGAATTACACTATAGAAGACGGTTGTGCGTTGCTTCACCTGGTCGGAGGAGTAGGCCACCAGTCTAGAGAAAACTTCGCCATCAACGCCACTGCTGGCGTCGCCTTCAACGGAGGCAGTGATGTTGGCATTCTTCTGTGACAGTTTGCGGTTACGGGCTGTGTCATCAATGTGCAATTGCTGCCGGAGCTCTGCGAACAGTCGAGTGTCAAGATTAATGTAGAACATTTATTTAAACAAATCAGTTTATAATATAATTTAAACAGTCAGCTTATGAGTGAACCGCTTGAAAGGAGTAACATATAAGTAAAATACATATAAGGTCGTGTTACTCCCTTGCTACTTTATTCAAAGCAACTAAACATTTCTTCGTAAAATGTCATTAAATTGATTAGAAGCACTTGATACTGATGACCATCACTATATGACACTTGCAAATAAGTTGACATATTACCAGAACTAGAAGATACCGTAAGACAATGCTATACAACGAACAAACCAAAAGAAAGCGCCGCAGAGAAAGAACTAATTACGCTACGATTACTGAATGAAGCCATGTCCACTGGGACAGCCGATAAGACTTCGATCATGATAGATCAAAGTGGAGAGGGCTTCCAATGAATTAACTGCCCACGCGTAAATAACAAACCGCTGCACGAAACTTCCAACACCCGAGAAAGAAATGCAGATTTTACACTGAGTAACCAATTGTTTCTGAGCATAAATTGGGGATGGTCACAATGCTTACCTGGATGGTGCCTCCTCCCTTTCCCCCGGAGAGGAACTCCGGAGGAAGCTGCAGCACCTTTCCCAGCCGATTCATCACGATGACCTGGAGTTCCGTCGATGCGGGACAAGCCATCTGTAGCACATACATTATGTTATTTATTTAGTACAGCACGTCAAAATTCGCTTGTTAACGAATTTACAGTAGAAAAATGTTTGACCTTGTTGCATTTCCACATTATTGTTGTTGCTGCGAATATTTAAAACCGGTGCAATAGGATGATCGTACAATGTGCTGAAGTACTGACTTCTTTCAACGGTGAACAAAGTAGGATGATCGTACAATGTGCTGAAGTACTGACTTCTTTCAACGGTGAACAAAGTAGGATGATCGTACAATGTGCTGAAGTACTGACTTCTTTCAACGGTGAACAAAGTAGGATGATCGTACAATGTGCTGAAGTACTGACTTCTTTCAACGGTGAACAAAGTAGGATGATCGTACAATGTGCTGAAATACTGACTTCTTTCAACGGTGAACAAAGTATGATGATCGTATAATGTGCTGAAGTACTGACTTCTTTCAACGGTGAACAAAGTAGGATGATCGTACAATGCGCTGAAGTACTGACTTCTTTCAACGGTGAACAAAGTAGGATGATCGTACAATGTGCTGAAGTACTGACTTCTTTCAACGGTGAACAAAGTAGGATGATCGTACAATGTGCTGAAGTACTGACTTCTTTCAACGGTGAACAAAGTAGGATGATCGTACAATGTGCTGAAGTACTGACTTCTTTCAACGGTGAACAAAGTAGGATGATCGTACAATGTGCTGAAGTACTGACTTCTTTCAACGGTGAACAAAGTAGGATGATCGTACAATGTGCTGAAGTACTGACTTCTTTCAACGGTGAACAAAGTAGGATGATCGTACAATGTGCTGAAGTACTGACTTCTTTCAACGGTGAACAAAGTAGGATGATCGTACAATGTGCTGAAGTACTGACTTCTTTCAACGGTGAACAAAGTAGGATGATCGTACAATGTGCTGAAATACTGACTTCTTTCAACGGTGAACAAAGTATGATGATCGTACAATGTGCTGAAGTACTGACTTCTTTCAACGGTGAACAAAGTAGGATGATCGTACAATGCGCTGAAGTACTGACTTCTTTCAACGGTGAACAAAGTAGGATGATCGTACAATGTGCTGAAGTACTGACTTCTTTCAACGGTGAACAAAGTAGGATGATCGTACAATGTGCTGAAGTACTGACTTCTTTCAACGGTGAACAAAGTAGGATGATCGTACAATGTGCTGAAGTACTGACTTCTTTCAACGGTGAACAAAGTAGGATGATCGTACAATGTGCTGAAGTACTGACTTCTTTCAACGGTGAACAAAGTAGGATGATCGTACAATGCGCTGAAGTACTGACTTCTTTCAACGGTGAACAAAGTAGGATGATCGTACAATGCGCTGAAGTACTGACTTCTTTCAACGGTGAACAAAGTAGGATGATCGTACAATGCGCTGAAGTACTGACTTCTTTCAACGGTGAACAAAGTAGGATGATCGTACAATGCGCTGAAGTACTGACTTCTTTCAACGGTGAACAAAGCCCCAGTGGACTTGGTCTTACGTGTGTTAATCGTGATATCACGTTGAACCACGACGTTGTCATTGATCAATTCGCTTTTTGAAATCACCGCCTCAAGTTTAATTCAACCCTAGTAGGTAGATCACTAATCGATCTGCGTTTCCTGCCTTGGAACACGAACGGATGCCTTAAAAAGTAACATATGAGTATTATTTTACAATGCTCTAACATTCTTTTTCATCATCAATTTCGTTTGCATTGATTCTGTCTAAATGTACATCGCAATCTACGGCTTACTTTCTATCTCGCCTTCGTTCTCATCGTACCTTTCTCCATGAAAGAACTCACCCAATTGAATCCAATGGAGCATAAACTTTCAGAAAGAAGATTGCCGCATATGCTCGGATACCATTGCGCAGCCGGGAAGTAGTCGTGGAAATACGGACTTTGCCAGTGGGTCAACTATAACATACACAACTAACCTGTGTCTAATCTACGGCAATGCATGCTATAGTTAGTAATATGCACGGTTTGCAGCAACGCTATCCATCGAACGCTTCGTGAAACTTGCAGTTGTACGTGATCTTTGTGTCGCGAAGATGTCGTTTGCTATTGGCATTGCACTACCAACACATGACTGGATAGTGCAAGGAGTTCTAAGCTTTTGCCTTTTTCCCGTGCAACGCCGGGAAACTGGGCTAGTTATTTTCATACTTGCTGCAGCTGCTCTGCCCATCTTTTATTTAAAGAAGAGTTAGTGACACTGTCTGTATGTCTGTTCCTTCAAGTATCCGTCAGTTTCGGATATAATGGGGCTAACATTTTGTAGGCGTATGGGGGGCCTATGCTGTTGGTTCGTGCTTTAAACATATTTGAAATTCTCCCTGGGGGTGGGGTATTACGTCGAAGGTACCAGTGAGGACGTTTGACGTAAATTACGTAATTAGGAACAATAGTACAATGGTTAGCAACGTTATGTGTTTTACGTCATCTACGTCAAACGTCTACCGAACGCTTCGTGTAACCGAGAGTTGTAAGAGAATGTAAACAAAAGAGTGCAACAATTGCACAGAGTATCGTGGACGTGGTCATAGAGTAGAGAGAGGATGTGCTTGTGCTGCCACAGTGTAACGTTGTCGACGTATTAGACATTGTCTTAAGCTATACTGTACTTTAATTTTACTTCTAGATTATACAGCATACACTGAAATTTCGGCTATCGATTCTTAAAGTATTATAGCTTTAAAGATTCTGAAATCATATACAATTCAATCAAGAGGGAGCATAAACACACACCATATAACACTTGGATATATGTTTTGGAGAAATATCCACTAGCCTAGAATCTCTGGACTTTGTTGTCGTTTCTCGTCGTCAACAAAATCAAGATGGCGGCATCTTACCACAGCAGCCTCCATCGAGCACGGACCTGCCGGCAACCAAAGTATCAAAGTATTTACTCAACAGATAACCTGGACTACGGATATTTATTATATTTTCTATTTTGCTTACCAATAGGGTTACAGTAGATTGTGCCAACCCGCACTCCAGCCATATAACCAGCTCGATGGCGACAACTGGTAACCACACCACGTCAAACATCAGTGACAGTGGCATCACAGCATTGTGCACGAACACTGGGTACAGGAAAATGCTTACAAACTGCACAAGGTACTCTACCCCAGCAGCCCTAACCGCGGAGCACTCACTGCGCACTTCCTGGTGCTACTCTCCTGCGGAGACATGGAGCTGAGCCCCGGCCCCAGTCGACAATCCCAACCTATCCCAACATATCCTAGACGCACCTGTACCTAAACCACCCTCAAACGGAAACCAAATTTCCCATGTGGAATTTGTGAACGTGTAGTCACATGGAGCGAATCCAATCCCTCAGTAGCTTGCGACGATTGCAACATTTGGTTCCATAAGGCATGTCTGTTAATGGCAGCCCCTGTTTTCAAAGGACTTATGCCAGACGCTCGATGGCAGTGTGATAAGTGTTTGATGCCAAACTTCACGGACTCCACATTATTCTACCATCTAGATGTATTCCTAAATAACAGGTACAACATAATCACCGATGGGAGAGATATGGCAGTATTCCAAAACCGGCCTGAGTGACACCATCACCAAACATATTCCAACCAAGATGACTTCAACAAGACATAACCAACCCTGAGTAAATGTGTATATAAAGCGCCTATCAACGCGCAAACAGCGTGCATATACACAAACAAAAACGCGGCATGAAAAATGAGCTGCAGCGTGCCTGCTTGCAGGCAGGCACGCTGCCCTACTGGCCCTACGTCAAACTGGCCCTACGTCAAAACAAAACGTAGCGATAACATCGGCGTTTCCCCATAAAGAGAGAAGCCGAAACAGAGAAGCCGAATAACCAGTTCTCATCAGTCTTCACGCTCGAACCCGACGGCCTCTCCCCGATATGGGTCCAAGCCCACATCCTCCACTACCAGACATCACTATCACTGTCAACGGAATTGTGAGAACCCACACAAAGCCACAGTACCAGACGAGATTCCCACCAGAGTAACCGCAGCAGAACTCTCCCCGGCAGTAACCCTCCTATTCGAGACCTCCATCCAACATGGAACCCCGTCTGATTCGCAGTAAGCAAATATCGTCCCCGCAATTAAAAAAAGATCACGGGA
Organism: Lamellibrachia columna; assembly: GCA_963662155.1. NCBI lineage: Eukaryota > Metazoa > Annelida > Polychaeta > Sabellida > Siboglinidae > Lamellibrachia > Lamellibrachia columna. Next base: position 56,295,493 of record OY759264.1, read on the forward strand.
GAGGTAAAACTGAAAATTACCACCCCATCTCCCTCATTTCCGTCCTTTGCAAACTCCTTAAACCCATTCGACTCCCACAACATCCCGACATAAGAGAAGCATGACTTCAGGAAGCGCAGATCTACGGAAACACAGCTCCTACTAACAGTACATGAACTGGATCGTACACTCGAAGAGGACGGCCAAATGGACTGCATTCTCCTCGACTATTCAAAGGCATTTGACAAAGTACCACATAAAAAAGTACCACATCAAAGACTCCTGTTAACATTGCATTACTACGGTGTCCGGGGCCCTACACGGGAATGGATCAAGTCGTTCCTACACAAACGCACGCAGCAATTCCTAGTAAACGGTAAATCCTCCAAACAAGCCCCAGTCCTATCAGACGTCCCTCGGGGTACAGTGTTGGGTCCGCTGGTTTTTCTCGCATACGTCAATGGCATGCCTGCCTGTATGACATCGAACATCAAACCGTCCGCAGACGACAGCCTGCTGTACCGCAGGATCAGCAGTGGAGAAAACTCTGTGCGCCTGCATGAAAACCTGGACAAGTTACAAGAATGGGAGAAGACCTGGGTTATGAGCTTTCATCTTGAAAAATTTGAAGTCCTACGAATCACAAACAAAACAAAACCCATCATTTCAGACTATCGCATCCACGGCCATAAATTATCCCTCGCAATTAACCACATCCCAAAATCAAAACAGCAGAAAGCTAGGCAAGTGGCTGCTGCTACTGGTGAACGCTTCACAACATAGCCAAGTTCCTGGGCGTCAACATCTACAGCAAACTATCATGGAACCACCACGTGGACGCCGTCACAAAGAAAGCCAATAGCACCTTTACCTTCCTCAGGCGCAATACCAGCAACTGTCAAAGCATTTTGCCATCAGACTTCAGACGCTTCATCTGTGTGGGATCCTGTTACGAAAAGAAACATAGACAAACTGGAGGGGTACAGCGGCGAGCTGCCAGATATGTACATAGCGACTGGCGACACCTGAGCAGTCCTACCAGGAAGAAGAAGAAGATATGTTTTTATTTGACCCATCATACCTTTCACAGAAAACATATATATCCATGTTAAATTATAATTTTAAATAATACAGGTGTGTGTCGTTCTTAAATGTGTATATGGGTTCCTAAAAGCAAGGTCATGTCTAACTAATCTTTTTTTGAAAAAAATTACAAAGTGGGTAGATGACGGGTCACCAGTGGATATTGTCTACTTAGATTTTCAGAAAGTTTTCGATAAAGTGACACATCAAAGATTGTTACTTAAACTAAAAGCCCATGGCATAAGTAATGATGCAATCAACTGGATAGAAAAGTGGCTTACACGCAGAAGACAGAGAGTAATAGTAGATGGTGAGATTTCAAACTGGAAATCTGTTTTGAGTGGGGTACCACAGGGATCAGTATTAGGCCCTACATTGTTTTTAATATACATTAATGATTTGGAAGATGACCTATCTAGCAAAGTACTCAAATTTGCAGATGACACAAAAGTATTCAGAAAGGTTACTAATGATACAGATAAACAAAGTTTACAGGATGATCTAGATAAATTAGTTAAATGGTCACAAAAATGGCAAATGTTATTCAATTTTGGAAGTGTAAATGTATACACATAGGACATGGAAACATGGACGAAGAATATAAAATGGGGGATGCTGTACTAGGTTGAACCACACAAGGAAAGGACTTAGGAGTAACATAGATGAGAAAATGGTTGAACTCTCGATAAGCCAATGGCTTCCTTGTCCACTTGCCATCTGGAACTTGTTGTTTGGGGTGGCAATCTTGTTAAATCTTGTGAAATCTTTTTAAAGGACTACTTGGCTCATTTCAACTGACTCACGATTCCAGCAGTATTAACTTTATTTTTGCGCCGCTACACGGTAGCATGGGAAACTAATTTAACAAGATTTAACAAGATTTGCCATCCAAGCCAAAGGCCCAGATGGCAAGTGGACAAGGAAGCCATTGGCTTATCGAGATTCCAACAATGTTCATCTACTTATAACCCGTCCTCCTGGGATATGTGTTATCCTTGTTTTTAAACATATTCACGCTGCTAGCAGTTACACATTCTCTAGACAATTTGTTCCATTCATTTATTGTCCTCTGTGAGAACGAGTGCTTCCTGATGTCCAATCTACATTGATCCTTTACTAATTTTACCTCATGTCCTCTAGTTCTGCTATCCTTCTTGAGTGAGAAAAACATGTTTCTATCAATATTTTCATACCCATTCAATATCTTAAACACTTCAATCTGATCTCCTCTTAACTTCCTTGTCTCTACAGTTGTTAAACCACATTCTTTCAGGCGTTCTTCACAAATAAGGTCTCTCAGTTATGGAATCATTTTAGTTGCTCTCCTTTGTATGCGTGCAAGCGTATCTATATCCTTCTTACGATATGGTCTCCATGCTTGTATACAGTATTCTAAATGAGGTATAACTATTCCTTAATAAAGAGGTATAATTAACTTTTTTCCCTTCTATGTTATGTTTCTCCTAATCAATCCAAGAATTTGATTACCCTTTGAAGCTGCAATATCACACCGCTCTGAAACTTTCATATCCTTTTCTTTTACAGTAGTACCCAGAACAGTATCTCCCATATTATAGTGTACATCCACGTTCCCATGTCCTGTATGTAGGCATTTATATTTCCCAAAATTGAACAACATCTGCCATTTCTCAGACCATTTCACTAATCTGTCTAGATCGTTTTGTAAATGTTGTTTATCATCATCGGTATTAACCTTTCTAAACAGTTTTGTGTAATCCGCAAATTTCTGTACGTTACTTGTTATACTGTCGTCCAAGTCATTGATATATATTAAGAATAATATAGGTCCTAATACTGATCCTTGAGGTACCCCACTCAAAACCGATTTCCAATTTGAAACTTCTCCACCTACTACAACTGGTTGTCTTCTGTCAGTCAGCCATTGTTCTATCCATTCAGTTATGCTATCCCCGATACCATGGGCTTTTAATTTAAGTAGTAATCTTTGATGTGGCATTTTGTCAAAAGCTTTCTGAAAATCTAAGTAGATAATATCTACTGGCGATCCCACGTCTATCCACTTAGTGATTTTTTTCCAAAAAACATAACATATTTGTTAAGCATGACCTCGCTTTAAGGAATCCATGTTGAGATGAATTTAATAATTTATGCTTAACGAGGAAGTCCACCATATGGTCTTTAATTAACCTTTCTAATAATTTACAAATCACTGACGTTAAACTCATCGGTCTGTAATTCTCTGACTTATTTCTCGAACCCTTTTTAAATAATGGTATGATGTTTGTTTCTTTCCATTCAAACGGAACAACTCCCTCTTTTAATGACAAGTTGAATACTCTTGCAAGTGGTATACTGATTTGTTCTACTGTTTTCATTAGTAATTTTGGAGGAATCCCATCCACTCCCAGTGATTTATTATCCTTCATTGTCTTTATTTTCTTAGCTACCATTGCTGGAGTTACAACTAACGGTCCTAAATAGTCAGAGTTAGCCTCCTGAATTTTAGCATCAGCAACTGGTAATGAACTAATATCTTCTTTGGTAAACACTGAACTGAAGTAACCATTTAGGTCTTCCGCCATTAAAAACCCCTTTGATATTATATTTCCAGCACTGTCTTCTAGAGGTCCAACTTTGTCTTGTACGTTTTGTTTACTCCTGACATATATGCATAAAAACTCTTGCTGTAATGTTTTATGTTACATGCTAGTTTTTGCTCATAGCTTCTTTTAGATTGTCTGATTTCAGTTGTAGCTGCATTAAGTGCCTCTTTGTAATTTGCATAGTCTTCTTCCTTCCTGGTACGCCTATAAACCTTCCACATAGTTTGTTTTAACACTATTTTTCTAATAGCCCCATTTTGACAAGTGTTTCTTTCTACACCGTTTTCCTTGTTTTTGGAAGGGAACAAATTTATCGATGCTACTCTCAATTTCATATTTTAGAATATTCCAACATTCAACTGCGGTCTTATTCATCAGCATGTTATTCCAATCTAGCTTTGCTAAGTATTTTCTCATATCTTTGTAGTTACCTTTGTGGAAGCTTCTCTTGTACATTTTCTTATTTTACTTTCTGATTTTACATTGATGTCAAAATGTATTTGATTATGGTCACTGTTACCCAATGGTTCAAGTATTTTTAAATTGTCCACTAATTCTTTTTTGTGATAACAAAACTATATCTAATACATTTTCTCCCCTGGCTGGTTCTAGCACGTGCTGAGTAAGAAAGATATCCTGGATTAAAAATAGAAATTGTTGGTCCTCACTCCCTGTGCTCTCTAGAGAATTCCATTGTATGTGTCCATGGTTAAAATCTCCCATTATGATACATTCCCCTTTACTAACTTCCTTTATAGCGTTTTTTTATTTTTGTGTTGTCCTCTTCGTTTATGTTTGGACTTCGGTAAACTAATCCAATAGTTCATTTTGAATTTCCTGAAACAATTTTGCACCAAGCAGCTTCATCGCAATCTGATTCCCTTTCTAGTTTTATTTCATAAGCCTAAATAGATTCTTTAACATATAAAATAACTCCCCCTCCAATTCTTCCTACTCGATCTTTCCTAAACATTACGTATCCTGTCAGTCCTAATTCAGTATCTGTTATGTCTATGTTGGCCCTTGATTCAGTTATACCAATTATGTGAGGGTCAGTATCTTCTACCATAATGTTTAATTCGTTTTTCTTATTTACTATGCTCTTTGCATTTAATCATACGCATCTATAACCTGTTTCAGAGATGTTTTTCGGACGATTTGATATTGGTTTGTCTGTGCTAGTGGCCTCTTGTTCTGCTTGAGACACCTCTAGGTAACTCCCCTGCACTTCTAGTTTAAACAATGTTTACTACAAAAATATTTGTCATTGTACCCATACCACTATCTACTGCTGCTGAAAGTTCGTCCGCGAATACTGCTGCACCCTTTCCACTTAGATGAAGCCCATTCTTCATGTACACATCAGCCCATCCAAAAAAACTTCCCCATAAATCCACAAATCAAACTTCCTCTTCCATACATAGCTTCTGGACTAACATGTTAATTGACAATTTCGATATTTGTGACCCCTCCTGCCCATTACTGGTAAAATCTCTGACAGTATTACCTGCTTAACCGCGTCTGTTTTAGTGTTCTCACCAACTGCCTATATTTCCTAACTATGGCAGTTGTACCCTCCCTCTCTACGTTATTTGTCCCTACGTGTACTAAAACAGATCCACCCTTACCCTTAATGGGTGACTAAGCTTGACCACTGTAACACAGTGAACATCGGCAACTCAGTCGTGAGGTCCGGAGTTCGAACCCTTTTGCAGCCGTTTCGAAGTTTAGGCAATTTCACCCCTGCGTTGATTAAGTTCACTCAATTGCATAACTGAGTGCCTGGGGCATTCCGTCTCAAATCAACCAAAATAAGGCAACCTTTTTATCTTTATTCTCCCAAAATGTTACCAATTATTGTACAGCTCGAAGTAACCACACGTGTGAAAAAACAAGGCGATAGCTTGAGTAGCAGATGACTAGTTGAAATGTGTAATCTGTATTTTTTGCCAATTTTCGGAAATCATGACGATGTCTTGTTCTATTAAAATACCAATAACTTAAACATTATCTGTAGGAGATTTGGCATACCAACAACTCATGTCATGCATGTGCATTCTCCATCATATATAGATAGTAACATACGTTTTACTATTGTATATTAGTTCTCCAATAATCTGTCATTGAAGTGGTGTGTTTTATGTGCGAAATTAAGCCATTGAGTGGTTTAACCGTATTTTCAACCACAAATAATGTTAGAACATTGATGAGTCATATATGAATCAATACTACTACTATGTTCTATGTATATGAAATGTTTGAGGATTCTATCTTGATTAGTTCATGAGATATTGAACAGCAAATTGATACAAAGTGTAAAGTAGCCTAAATTCAGCAGCCCATAACTTAATGTGGCATTGGAGAAACACTCCAATATTTGTCTATGGGAGAGACATATGTGTCTTCATAATAATCATATTATTAAATTAATATTTATAAAAATATTTCAGATGGAGATCCAGCTGATTGTACTACTTATTCCATTTCACGTAAGAAAATTATGCAAATATTGGTGTCAAATGCAAAACAACCTTCTGAATACACAGTCTTTATTTTATATAAGCCTACCAGGTAACTTGTACACATAAAAAACTAACACGTAAATGTAGAGACATAGGTGTATAATGATGAACAATACAAGTACAAATACGTTACACTGGAAGTACTATTATGTACTAATTACATTGTACACTGTGCTAAAGTTCTGTGATGATATACAGGGATCCCACACTACAGCCACTGTAGAATCAATGATCGCTGGTAAATAGAGTGTCAATCTTTTTTCATGTAGTTGTCATCTGAATACTCCCAGTTCATGTTGTAGAGGGTGATGGTATGACACGGTCGGCACATGTTCATATTTTTATGGGCTATTTGAAAGAGATTGAAGGACCAGATGAGTGCATGAATTTGTGCGATGGTCATCATAAATATTTCGTAGACACGTCATTAATACACCCAATCCATCAGTATCCATCATAAACTGATACGATATACAAGATTTAATAAGATTTAGCAAGATCTGGACCCAATTTTTTGAACCTCCAAGTATGTGCCACCAAACGGAGCAAGCAGTGCTTAATGTACGCCCAGTCGGTGAGGAACAAGGTGACATCCCTCTCTGATTATATTATTGAGCACGGCTTTGACATCGTGGTCTTCACAGAAACATGGTTACGTAATACTCCTTATGATGACCAGACAATCAGAGCCCTAACAATTCCTGGCTACAAGTTTACCGATGTTCCGAGGAGACAGCACAAAAACACCACAGCCAGAGGAGGTGGCGTTGCCATTCTCCACAAATCCAACACCAAAATGGCATCAAAGTCTTCATGGAAAACAAATTCGTTTGGAAACAAGTCACACTTAATGCTTCGTCAACAGTGAAACTGGCTGTGATCTGTCGCCCTCCACTAAAGCAGACCCCAACTACGTGCCTCCAGATGAGAGTCCAGGCACTGTGGATGATAAACTCAGCATTTTATTGCCTGCAACGGAAGACGAGGTAAGACGACTAGTCAACAAGAGTCCCTCAAAGTCGTGTTAACTCGATCCAAGCATTACAAACATTGTCAACTTGTCCATGTCAACAGGAATTGTGCCGACAAAATGAAAGCTGCGCTTATGACGCCTTTACTCAAGAAGCTTACATTGGACAAAGATGTCATGAAAAGCTTTCGACCTGTCTCTAATAGGTCCTTAATCTATAAGTTGAAAGAGAGGGTAGTGCTAAATAAGCTCACTGACCACGTCTCGCGCAACAATCTGCAGTACAAATTCAAATCTACCTATAAACCGAATCACAGTTTTGAAATTGTACTAATGCGAATCCAGAATGATATCCTCATGACCCTGGACAACAAGAGGGGTGTTTTGCTGTTCCCACTTGATCTATCAGTGGAGTTTGACACTATAGATCATACACTACTGCTGGCTTGCATGAGAAGTGCGGGTGTCATCGGCGTCGCACACAAGTGGTTTGAGTCATATCTGATTTATAGGGCTCAGACTGTCCTCCCAGACCCAGTCTGACCCGTCGGAGCTGCTCCAGGGAGTGCCACAGGGGTCTGTTCTTGGCCCAGTTTTGTTTACACTCTACACGAGGCCCATTGGGCAGATAGTTAGACGGCATCCACTTGACTTCCACCTCTTTGCTGATGTTTCTCAACTGTATGTCTCATTTAAGATCAAGGACACCAATGTTGAGATGGCTGCACTGGCACGCATCCAAGCATGTGTGGGAGAACTAAAAGTATGGATAACTCATCATCGTCTTCAGCTGAATGACGATAAGACTGAAGTGCTTGTGATCACTACACCGAGCTCGGCTAGCAAGCACAGTCTGACTGATGTCGTCATCGGTGACAGCATCCTCCAGCCTACTGCCGTCGCTCGCAACATTGGAGTGATGTTTGACAATGAGTTCAGCATGCAATCTCAAATGCCAGGTAGCATACTTTCACCTACATCGGATTCACCCCATCAGAGATTGCTTGACACAACATGCCACTGAACTCCTGGTTCACTCCCTTGTCATATCGCGACTGCACTATGGAAATGTCCTCCTTTATGATGTACCTGATCATTTACTGGACAAGCTGCAGAGAGTCCAGAATGTGGCAGCTGGCATTGTGGTCAGAGCCAGTCGCCATGATAACGTATTGAGTACAATGTCGTACTGATGACGTTCAAAGCCCTTCATCTGTTGCGCCGAGCTACATCGCAGACCTGCTCCAGTTCTACCAACCCTTGTTTTTGCTTTTAATCTTGACTGTCTTTAACTATGTTTGTGTCAGCGCCTTTGAACAGGGTCACCTGGATCCATGGCACTCTAAAAGTGCTATAATTATTATTATTATTATTATCATCATCATCACACATCACACACTTTGCCTCAGTCTGAGTAGACTGAGGCAAAGTAGGGTAAACGAAATTGCCTAAGCTTCGAAAACGAACCGTGCACAGTGTGGGTCTTGAACTCACAACCCTCGAATTTAGAGTCCAACACCTTAACCACTAGGCCACGGCTGCCCCCTTTGGCAAGGGAAGACCCCACCTAAAATTGTTGGCTTTAGTCATTCCGTAATCAGGGAACCCCATGGGAAGAATTTACATTGTTTTTAGCCTTGGTGTTATTTCCATAAATAAGTGTCCCCCCCCCTTTCTCAACCTTTGGGGTTGCTGGTAGGAGAAGGTTCAACATAATATTATTGATCATTCCAAACTAAGGGATCTCATGGGAACATTTAACACCGTTTGTATCCTTCGCATCTTTCCATTAAATAAGCATAATTCCATTAAATAAGTGCCCCCTTTCTCACCCTTTGGGGGTTGCTGACAGGGGGAACAATTGTTGCCATTGGTCAATCCGTACTCAGGGAACCCCAAGGAACGAGTTGACACTGTCTTTAAGCGTCGGTGTCATTCCCGTAGATAAATGCTCCCTTTTCGCGCCCTTTGGGGTTGCTGGCAGGGGAATCCCCTACCTACAATTGCTTACATTGGTTATTCTATACTCAGGGAACCCAAATGGAACATTTGGAACTGTTTTTAGCCTTGGCTTCATTCCCATAAATAAATGTACTTTTTGCCCCCATCGATTGGCTATTTCGGGAGCAACCCCCCACCCCTGACCCTGCACTAACGCCATTTTTGAGATGTCGGGGGTGTGGTCCCTTCAGTCCATGGGTCCAAACCTTTTGGCGTAGTTTACATAAATAAAAGCTCTGGACTCCCGGTCTACAGAGTCAGGAGTCTACAGAGCCCTCCCACAAAATCCGGGCGTTGTGCGCTGATCCCGTGTATTTCGCAACAAAGCTTAGAATACGAAGTTCGGCGTCACAAACGAGGCGTACGTTGATGCTGTGTTAGCCGCTCCGGTTGACGTATTCGTGTTCGTTGACGACGGGAGCTCGCAATTTGACACGAGTCCCGTCGGCGCAACCGATAACTTTGCAGAAATTCGCCATTGCATAAAACAATAGTTTCTGTCGATTCGCTTCTCGCTGTCGGACACAAAACTTGTGACACGCGATGGATTGTTCTACTTATGGTAGATTTACGTGTAAGAATGGTATCACAATCAATTTGAAATGATCCAGACGCAAAAAATCGCAAGGCAACCAACGCTTCCAGCTCGGGCAACAAGAATCCCTTTCGGCGATAGCCAAATTCGAAGTCGTCTCTAAACACGCGATTTCTTCTAAGTTGTCTACGTCAATACATGTCGTGTACAAAGCTGCCGTCTGTGCATTATAATAGATGACGCCTAAGAATGCTAGGGTTGCTCGGGGTGCCCCAAGATTAATGGCCTACTTTGCTACCGAACTCGGTTGGGCGCCTCTCATGCAACAGTCACTAGTGACTAAGTGACACTTAGTTGATAGATAGTCTAATTTCGGCTGGAAATCGACCTAGGCGTGTGTCATGCAGCTGACAATAGGAGGTTAAGAGGAGATAACATTTAAGTTTTTAATATGTTGAATGGGTGTAAAAATGTTAATACAATTTTTGTCTCACTTACGAAAGATAGTGGAATTAGAGGACACAAGGAAATACTAGTGAAGGATCAGAGTATTCCTTCTCACAGAGGACAATACATTAATGGAGCAAGTTATCGACATATTGTGTAAATACTAGCAGCGCGAATATAAAACAAAATTTGCAAATATCTGAGGAGGGCAGGTTACACATAGATGAACAATTGTTGGACTATTGATAAGCTTGTCCACTTGCAATCTGGGCTTTTGCCTTTGATGACAATATTGTAAAATCTTGTTAAATAATTACCTTATTGTACCACACATTAATTACTTAAGGGGTTTTCAATAAAAAAGAAAAATGAAACTTCAAAAGAAAGCTTTGAGAATTATTACCTTAACTACTAATGTTTCCGATGCAGAACCAATCTACAAAAACCTCAGCTTGTCAAAAGTAGACGACATTCTTAAATTACAGCAATTAAAATTTCATTATAAATGCAGCAGCACTATAGGAGGGGGCAGAACTATAGCGGGGGGCAGCACTATAGCGGGGGGCATGACTATAGCGGGGAGCAGCACTATAGCGGGGGGCTTTGTCGCGTCGATAGCCAAAGGTATTCCGGTTGGCTGGCTCTATGTAAACCCGCTCCACCCCTCGACGAACCGGACTGCACACGACACACACTGAACCTCCGTCGACAGCAGTCACACCACCCCTGCGCACGACACACACCGCGAGATCCGTCCGCAGAACAGTAAGTACCAAACAGCTACAATATTATCTGTGTATTGATGAGATTACGCACTTCCATACTTAATAAGTTAGCAGTTGATTTACAAAACTGGAGTATATTCACATCACCCCTGCGCACGACACACACCGCGAGATCCGTCCACAGAGCAGTAAGAACCAAACGGCTACAATATTGTCTGTGTATTGATGAGATTACGCACTTCCACACTTAATGACTTAACAGTTTATTTACAACACTGGAGGACAATTTTTCAATTTTGACATACATAATGCCAGCTTTTGCACAGAGGACATCTTATTAATACAAAAACTGCGGCAATTAGCCCGCTTTTTCATAGCAACATGCAGCACATGTAGAAGCAGACGATTCAATCAAGCATGGCGCCCATGACGTGGTACCCAACAATAACTTTCCACAGGCTGGCTGACATGAAAGCCTGAAACTACGTCATTGTATAAAGCTCCAACAATGAAAGTAATATCCAGTATGCAGCCAACCAGAAGAGGTGTCGTCCATCTTCAGGAGTCCCTGACAAAGTAGTAATAACAATGGTGTCAACATGAACAATTTAATACACATTCCCATTATAAAATGGGACTTGCCTGTAATAGGCAACATTTGACCCAATCCAGTTACGGAGATCTAGCACGTATTAGTACGTCTCATCTAGGTCTTCGTCGGGTCTGTCATTTACCCACAGTCCCCTGAGGATTGTCATGGCCCCCTGACTCTCCTCCCATACAGCAGTTCATTGTCATGGGTCCACTGACTCTCCTCCCATACAGCAGTTCATTGTCATAGGCCCACTGACTCTCCTCCCATACAGCAGTTCATTGTCATGGGTCCACTGACTCTCCTCCCATACAGCAGTTCATTGTCATAGGCCCACTGACTCTCCTCCCATACAGCAGTTCATTGTCATGGGCCCACTGACTCTCCTCCCATACAGCAGTTCATTGTCATTGGCCCACTGACTCTCCTCCCACAAAATAGTTCATTGTCATGGGCATCCTGACTCTCCTCCCATACAGTAGTTCATTGTCATGGGCCCACTGACTCTCCTCCCATACAGCAGTTCATTGTCATTGGCCCACTGACTCTCCTCCCTTAAAATAGTTCATTGTCATGGGCCCCCTGACTCTCCTCCCATACAGCAGTTCATTGTCATGGGCCCCCTGACTCTCCTCCCACATAGTAGTTCATTGTCATGGGCCCACTGACTCTCCTCCCATACAGTAGTTCATTGTCATGGGCCCCCTGACTCTCCTCCCACATAGTAGTTCATTGTCATGGGCCCACTGACTCTCCTCCCATACAGTATTGAAAAGGTGAAGATTTCGTACTCTCCCGGGGGCGCTTAGCGGTAAGCAAACATGACGGTTCTAAATATCGATCCCAGTCCCTCGGTCGTTCCGATCGTTTCAAGGTCAAGTTCCACTTCTCTAGCAATCCGTTTGCCATGGGATGGAAGGCGGACAATTGTACCTGATGAATGGATACCAATCTAGCTATTTCCGCCATGGTGTCAGACACATTGACTTCTGTTGTCACTCAAAAACTACTTTAGGCAAACGCACCCGTGAAATAATCTTCTACTAAGCTTCTGCTATTTTCTCTATATCGATACTCCCCTATCGCATTTGGTCGATTTCCCCTTTCCGTTACGGGAATATATATATATATATATATATATATATATATATATATATATATATATATATATATATATATATATATATATATATATATATATATATATATATATATATGATGTATGATATTGTTTATCTTGTTGGATTTGCCAGTTAGGCGTCGTGCCGTTTGAGAGTACGTAGCGCCATCTGGGCGGTTTATATTACGTAAAACGTTAATTCCAACAATCGTAGAAACCACGCGGCGACTACTTCGGTACGTAAACTGCTTGAGGGTACGTAGCGTCACCTGGGCGGTTTGTATTAATTATAGTGGAAAACACGTGTAGCAATTGTACATATCATAGACTAGATTGCTTGGCGTGTATATCCCGTCCTGGGGAAGGACATTTTTTTCTAGTATTCTTAATGTACGAACCATCCCCATGGACACCTGGGCACCCAAGCACACATACAACATTTCAGCCCCAAACAAGCGAAACTGACGGCGATATGAGGTGACAGACAGACAGACTCACAAACTACTTTATTATATAGATATTGTCCGCACTGGAGAAGCTTACCTTGTCCGTTACATACCAATCGACGTTACCACATTTCGTTAGATTTCGAGCCAGCCTTGCGTTGTTTTCATAGAATGACAGAAATAACAAATCAGCATAAAATAAAATAAATACTCGAGAAATCTTTACACGTAGTTTCAATGTCAACGTTTTATAAAACATGTTGCAAGACTGACCATTTTTAAGGAAGCAATTTTTTTTACCAGAACGTTCGGGAATCATCAATCGGAGCAATGGATTCGGAAGAGTTCCGACGACACGCGAAAGAAGTCGTCGACTTCGTCGCAGGTTACCTCGATAACATTCGACAGAGGCGCCCCCTGCCGAACGTTGAACCCGGCTACATGAAGGCACTCGTTCCTGAAACCGCTCCAAACGACCCGGAGAAGTGGGAAGACGTGTTTGGGGACATCGAGCGCGTCATAATGCCAGGAGTGAGTAGCTTATACGACATAGCCACTCACATTTCGTGTTGCAGGATATGTTCTGTGGTAAAACATTCGCAAAACTCCTATTGTACTGTTACTGCTACAGTAACTCCTAATGCTACTGTTACTGCTAGAGTATATTTAACAAGGTTTAACAAGCTTGCCATCCCAAACAACAAGTTCCAGATGGCAATTGGACAAGGAAGCCATTGGCTTATCGAGAGTCCAACAATTTTCTCATCTATGTGTGGCCCGCCCTTACCTGTCAGTTGTATTTTTAAACATACTCACACTACTAGCATTAACACAATCATTTGACAGTTTGTTCCATTCATTTATCACCCTCTGTGAGAAAGAGTACTTTCTCGTGTCCAACTTACACTGCTCCTTAACTAATGCTGCTTTGTGTCCTCTGGTTCTACTGCCTTCTTTAAGTTTGAAAAACATATTCCTATCACCCTCCTCATAATCGTTCACTATTTTAACTCCTACTGCTACTGTAACTCTTGCCGCCGCCGCCGCCGCCGCCGCCGCCGCCGCCGCCGCCGCCGCCGCCGCCGCCGCCGCCGCCGCCGCCGCCGCCGCCGCCGCCGCCGCCGCCGCCGCCGCCGCCGCCGCCGCCGCCGCCGCCGCCGCCGCCGCCGCCGATCTAATGAACGAAGTCAAATAATTTTTCGATGATTTTAACAAAAGCACGCACTCCGATATTAAACAGGCTGTGTATATTAATTACTATAACTGAATTTGCCGTAGACTAGATAAAAGCTGGTTGCGTATGTTATAGTTGACCCACTGGCAAAGTCCGCAGTTCCACGGCTACTACCCGGCTGGGCAGAGTTATCCGAGCATATGCGGTGATCTTCTTTCTGACGGTTTAGGCTCCCTTGGAATAAATTGGGTGAGTACATTCATGAAGAAAGGTACGGAGAGAACGAAGACGAGATAGAAAGTAAGCGATGTACAATTAGAAAGAATCAATGTCAACGAAATTGATGATGAAAAATAATGGGACAGCATTAGAACATCATAATTATATGTTGCTATTCAAGGCATATGTTCGTGTTCCAAGGCAGGAATCGCAGGTCGATTAGTCAACTACTAGAATTAAACTTGAGGCAGTGATTTCACAAAGCGAATTTATCAATGACAAAGTCGTAGTTCAATCGCGATTAACACACACAAGTCCACTGAGGCTTTGGTCACCGTAGAAAGCAGGTAGTACTTCAGCGCATTGTACGATCGTCCTAGTGCACCCAGTTTTAAATAACCGCTACAACGTCGAGACATTTAGGCCCGGAGTTCCGCATCAACTTTCACGGCGTCTAGAACTTGGCTAGGACGGCTAGCCGAATGCTGACGCATCTCGTTGGCTTGACAGGGCATGAACTCCACTACCGTCAACATTTATCCTGGCAGAAACTATTGGTACATCCTTCCCTTTACTTACATCATCAGCTGCAGAGAAATCTCTCTAATAGTGGGCTGCGGAGGGGGGGGGCAAATAACAGAGATTATTTTAATGGGTGCAACATATATATCAAAACATTTGGTTTCGTTCGAGCACGTAAATCTATTGATTCTTGTGGACATAAATTCGTTAAATGTAAATTAAATTAAACATTAAGCGTGTAAATTCGTTATATGACGTTGATGTGATGTGCTAAATAAATAACAATGTGTATGTGCTGCAGGTGGCTTGTCCTGCATCGACGGAGCTCGAGGTCATCGTGATGGATTGGCTAGGAAAGATGCTGGAGCTTCCTTCGGACTTCCTCTCCGGGGGAAAGGGAGGAGGCATCATCCAGGTAAGTATTGTGACCATCCCCAATTCGTTATCCAGTGTAAAAATCTGCACTTCTTTCTCGGATGACAAATGTTTCGTGCGGCGGTTTTTGTTAGTCACGTGTGGGCAGTTCATTCGTTGAAAGCCCTCTCCACTTTGATCTAGTAACATGTCAACTTCTTAGCAAGTGTCAAATAGTGATGGTCATCAGCATAAAATGCTTCTAACCAATTTAAAGAAATTTAATGAAGAGATATTTAGCTGCTTCGAATAATATAGCAAGTGAGTAATACGACTTTATACGTATTTTGTTTAAGGATTAATCCTTTCAAGCGTTTCACTTATAAGCTGACTCTATTTAAATTGTATTACAAACTGATTTGTTTAAATAAATGTTCTACATTTAATCTTGACACTCGACTGTTCGCAGAGCTCCGGCAGCGAGAGCACATTGATGACACTGCTAACAGCCCGTAACCGCAAACTGTCTCAGAAGAATGCCAACATCACTGCATCCGTTGAAGGCGACGCCAGCAGTGGCGTTGATGGCGACGTTTTCTCAAGATTGGTGGCCTACTCCTCCGACCAGGTGAAGCAACGCACAACCGTCTTCAATGGAACAATTAAAATAGTTTAGAAAAAATCCTTACCATACCTTGCCTACCCTCGGGTATAGCGGGCCTACAGAAAACCTTTTGTATTTGGACCGTGTCCACATTTTAGCCGTGTCCAGTAAGCCGCCATAATTGCACTTTCAGTGCTTGAGAGCCTGAGAATATGACTGACTTATTTATGAGGCGAGCACTAAGTTACAAAGCAGTTCTTGTTTTAGGCTAATGTGTGTATGCACAAAGCATGCATCTTTGGGGCAATTCGATTCCACAAGGTGGAGTCGAACGACAAGGATGAGATGACCGGACCAGCATTGGCCAAAGCTATCGCCAGCGACGTGAAGAAAGGCCTGATTCCATTTTATGTAAGACATTCTAAGTTGTAGCAAACACCACAGTAAGTGTACGTTCTTGTATAACGGAGAATTATGCCTTACGACAGCACAAAGCGCGTTACACTTCACCCCTAACAGACCTGCTCATGTCGACACCAATTCGACCTCTCCTGGAAGCAACCAGCCACGCTGCAATTACTGTGCAAAGACTATTTGTTCGCGCACATCCACCTGTCTCTAGCGAGGTACTCATTTATACAGCTGAGTGAACCGAGGCAAACGGGTGTGAATTAGATTACCCAAACCCCGAAACGAAATTCCTACACACATACAAACATACATACATTCGTACAATTACATACATACATACGCACGTCCATACGTACGTACGTACGCATATACATACCTACGTAAATACCCTTATATACACTTATATATATACATACATACCAGGGGTGACATTTAGCGGTTGCCCGGTCGCCAATGGCGCCCAAAAATGGCTTCGGGTGGCTTCAATTTTTGACTACAGTGGCCCGCATGGCGACTCGAAATGTTTACGGAGCTGCAATATTTTAGACGCAGCAAAAATAAACGGAATGGTAATAAACATCTCAGAAGTGTTGTCCTGTCTATATCACATTTATGTTGACCATAAATCATGTGTTTGTTGTGTTTTGTTAGCCGAAGCGATAACAATAGGGAGCATTCATTGTATTTTTAATCAATTACATCGACGCTCAACATGTAACGCCTTGTGGCGCCACTTTTATATAATATATCCACATGGAGCGTGGAGCGCTTCTGGTGAATTAATCGGGAACTTGGTTAAAGTTCCTCTAGGCTGGCGTATATATCCACGTAGTGCACGTGAAACCTTTTTTTTTAGTAATATTTGGTAAAATAAGGTCCTGTGAAAGATCAGCAGTCTGTAAACTGTTCAGTTCACAGGACCTGATGTCCTGTGACGCTGGGGGACAGGACCTGATGTCCTGTGACGCGTAGACTGTTGGTGTACCATGTTATGAAAACAAAACAATCTGTCACATGTGTACAATTGTATATAGTGTATTTTATTCAGTATTATGTATTACATTGTACTGACCCTGCCTTGAAAATAAATGTTTCAAAACTGCTTGTTTTAAATTTTTTTATTTGTTGTTTATCTTCAAAGTAGTTACTTTCTATCATCAAATATTGATTAGCAAGTGCATGGGTTACCTAAGAACCTGTTGGGCTACTTTACTTTGCAAGGATGGTAGCCCGACTGGCTACCTTCCATGACTTGCTAAATCTCACCCCTGCATACATACATACATACATACATGCATACATACATACATACATACATACATACATACATACATACATACATACATACATACATACATACATACATAAATACATACATGCATGCATACATAAATTCATATTCTCTTATACAATTACATGCAAACATATACATGTATACATGTATACATATGTACGTACGTACTTACCATTACATATATTCACTTAGATACACACAAGCAGACACGCATACACACAAACACACATGTATATGGGACTTTGTTTGTGTCCAGTGTGCAGCTACACTGGGAACGACAGCGACGTGCGCCTTTGACGACCTCAAGCAGATTGGAACCGTCTGTAAGTACACCCAACACCACAGTTTACCCACTTGTTCGATTACATCATTGGAGAAATGTGATATAAATAGCTGGTGCCATATTGGTGACCTCTAGTCATAAGCAGGCAGATCTTAATTCCGTGTAGTGCTTTAGCACTCAGCCCCATTTTGGCGTAATAAACTTCGGGTATTTGCCGATTATCATATAGACATAGACATAGGTTGTAACAATATCACTTAATGTTAACCAATATCATTGAATATATATATATATATATATATATATATATATATATATATATATATATATATATATATATATATATATATATATATATATATATTACCAATTGACGTTTGCAGGCAAGAAGGCGGGTGTCTGGCTTCACATAGACGCGGCCTACGCTGGAGCCTCGTTCATCTGTCCTGAGTTTCGGCCGCTTCTAGACGGAGTTGAGGTAAAGTGTTAAACATTATTATACGGAACCAAAAGTCTTGGTTTTAGGCCGCGCTATACTGTTAGTTAACTCTACGCCACGAGTGCGTGTAGTCTAGCAATATTCGCTCCTTCAGGTGTTGTAACGGGTTCAGCACAGCTTCTGGCACGGGCACCTCCACAGTTTCTGGAAGATGCAGTCTACTTAGTGCATCTGCATTCGCAATGTTTGTGTCAGGCCGTTAGATGAGCTCATAGTCGTAGCCTTGCATAAGAAGAGCCCATCTCTGCAAACAAGCAGAGGAGTGTTGCGGAAGAGGTTTCATCTCTCCTAGAAGACCCAAA
>OY759264.1:56319159-56406659 GCA_963662155.1 Lamellibrachia columna
GCCTCGTCTGCTTCAAGCTTCGACAGGTATGCCACAGTGACATTCATAACATGTTGTTTACGGTCGTATCGTATTTGTTTTACATTCAGACAAACGTAGAAGATATTACGTAAGCTTGATTTCCGCGTAACGACGCGAGCAAAAAAATTTAATCGAGGAAGGACCTATTCAATAAGGCTTATAATGGGCTTCCATCGTCGATGAAGACCCAATGTTTTTAACCTTGCGTTTCCCCTTAGTTACTCGATGTTCACAGCCAATTGTTGACGATTAGGAAGTGATATAGGTGTTGTGAAGATATTATATTGTATTGCATTGTGTACTCCATAACTCTCGGTAAGCTAATGGCTTCCTTGTCCACTTGCCATCTGGGTATTTTGTCTTGGGTGACTATCTAGTTAAATCCCTTGTCTTGTTATATATTGTTATTGTATTTACGACGGCAACGTTTCAATGAAAAAGTGTGGCCATTTAATATTTTAACAAGATTAAACAACACATTACTTTGGTGGAATTAATTAAGTTGGTAGAAACGTATAAGTATTATGTTTTATTGATGCTTTAAAACGTATGATTATTAGGTCTTATGTCGACATTTTGCAACGTTATAGTTATTGGTGGTGTTTCGTTAGTTTCATCTTAAATGCCCTGTTAACTAGACATGACAATCAAACGATGACATCCATGCAGTGGTTCTTGACCTCATTTGTGTTTTGCAGTGCTCCAACGAACTTAATGAGTTGTTTCTGGCAAACCTCACCAAAGACGGCCGGGTTTACCTGACAGCTTCTATCAGCAAAGGTGTCTACTTTCTGCGGCTCTCTGTCTCTGCGAGGATCGCCGAGTCTTCCGATATACAATATTCCTGGAACGCCATCCGCGAAGTTGCTACGGCGACGCTGGAAGATACGAAGAACAATGCAAAATAAATAACAATTCCTTCCTGTGCCAGAACATGCCCCATGTGTGCATTAGAGGGATACTCGTTTTACTACTAGGTTATGCACTGGGACTGTTGGTGACACTACATCATGCCGGGCTCTCCTTAATCACCGCGTAGGTTCATCTAACCAGCACCAAAATAAAGTAAAATAGAGTAACGTAAATAATAATAATCATAAATAATAATAATAATCATTCCCTTCCTGCTCCAGAACATGTTTCACATGTGCATTTGTGCATTAGAGGGACACTCGTTTTAATAATAGGTTCTGCAAAGGGACTGTCGGTGGTACTACATCATGCCGGACTCTCCCTAATCACCGCGTACGTCCATCTTATCAGCACCGGCACACAAACCGCCAACTCCAACATAGCCACGTTTAGTGTTTGTTTTTAGGGTTAAGGTTAATGCTAAGATAAATGTCACTATTATATTGAAGTTAGCGTTTTACAATTGTGCTGAGTAATGCAACAACCCCACCAGTGCCATGTTGTATTAAGGGGGGAAAACGGGATTAAAGTTTGATCAGTATGTGCTACAGCATACAATACCACATAGTAAAAGTGATAAAAGCAAGGACTTTGTATCAATTCGGTTGTAATCACTATAGTGAAGAGAAAGACATTGCTTATCTAAATTATGCCTAAACCTAGATTATGACACACATTTACTAATGGGTGTTGTTGCATCAAGCAGTGCAATTAGGGATGTAATATATAACAATATTTAGAATTATTATTATAATTAGGTATGGTTAGTGGTAGTGTATGATTAAGTAATTCGTACTGATGATGAGGCAGGAAGACTGATATTAAGACATTTAATGTCGCCCTCATAGGAGTCACCATGTTAATGTTAACACAAACATAAAACATCAACTGTAATTGTGTAAATGTTATCATTGATAAAATCTGTAACATTAGTAACAGTCTGTATTATGTTGTGTGTATTCTGTGTTGCAAATGTATGATTGGCACTCGAAGTAAACGTTTTACTTTATTCAACGAATTTGTTAATTAATCTAACTTGAGAAATTTCCATTCTTAGTAAATGGCATACTAACAGTAATTAATCGAATTCCTCTCTTTTGGAGTTTAAAATACGCTGATCATCCCACGTCATTGTGTATTATAATTAAAACCATTACTGCGAGAATTTTTTAGATTGAACTTAACAAGATTACCACTCAGGGCAAAGCCCCAGGTGCAAGTGGACAAGGAAGCAATTGGCTTATCGAGAGTTCAAAATTTTTAATCGATGTGTAATCTGCCCTCCTGAGAAATGTTTCAACCTTGTTTTTAAACATATTCACCCAGCTAGCAGTTACACAATAACATATTTCTAATAATATTTATATACCCAATATCTTAAAAAATTCCTTGTCTCTAGGGTTGTTAAACCACATTCTATTAGTCGTTCTTCATAACTAAGATCTCTCAGTTCTGAAATCATTTTAGTTGCTCTCCTCTGTATTCTTACAAGCGTATATATATATATATATATATATATATATATATATATATATATATATATATATATATATATATATATATATATATATATATATATATATATATATCCTTCTAACGCTTTGATCTCCAAGCTTGTATACAGTATTCTAAACGAGGCCTAACTATTCGTTTACACAGAGGTATAATTAGTTTTATTCCATGTTTGTTATATTTTTTTTATCAACCCAAGAATTGTATTACATCTTAAAGCTGCAATACCAGACTGCTCTGAAACTTTCATATCAGCATTTACCTAGAACAGAATCTCCCATTTCTTAGTTTACATCCAAGTTCCCCTGCCTGTATGTAGCTTCACCCGCACATTTCAGTATGTTACTTTTTATATTATCGTACAAGTCATTGATATATATATTAAGAATAATAAAGGTCCTAATACTGATCCTTGCGGTACCCCACTCAAAACTGATGTCCAGTTTGAAACTTACCCATCTACTACAATACACTGTTTTCTGTCAGTCAGTCATTGTTCTATCCAGTCGGTTTTGCCATCCCCGATATCAATGGCTTGTAATTTAAAACTGCTTCCTCAACCGTGTTACTGATAACCACACCATAGATTGGGAGCGGGGGTGAAAATTGTTGACAAGGAACCCAACCGAAGAATCCGGCACATCAAGGAAACCATCTGGATCAGGAAAAGCAGAACACCCATCAACAGAGACGAGGGCAATTACGAACTGCCTCGTGTGTACGATGACGTCATTCAGCGTCATCGGTACTGATAAAATCAAGCGCCACATTTCTCTTTTCGCATTACAATAAATAATGAAATCATAATTAATAGATGACCTAACAATTGCTGACACTCACCTTATGAGTCATTGTAGAAGCCAGATAACATATAAAACAGGCATATTTGGGTGTTCATTGGGGAGCATTCATTTATTTATTCGCTCACATAATGTTTAGCGTAGGCTATGACATCTATATCCATGCTGTAAATGACATCTATGTCCATGCGGTAAATGACATATATGTCCATGTTGTAAATGACATCTATGTCCATTCTGTAAATGACATATATGTCCATTCTGTAAATGACATCTATGTCCATGCTGTAAATGACATATATGTCCATGTTGTAAATGACATCTATGTCCATGCTGTAAATGACATATATGTCCATTCTGTAAATGACATATATGTCCATTCTGTAAATGACATCTATGTCCATGCTGTAAATGACATATATGTCCATGTTGTAAATGACATCTATGTCCATGCTGTAAATGACATCTATGTCCATTCTGTAAATGACATATATGTCCATGCTGTAAATGACATCTATGTCCACGCTGTAAATGACATCTATGTCCATGCTGTAAATGACATCTATGTCCATGCTGTAAATGACATCTATGTCCATGCTGTAAATGACATCTATGTCCATGCGGTAAATGACATCTATGTCCATGCTGTAAATGACATCTATGTCCATGCTGTAAATGACATCTATGTCTATGCTGTAAATGACATATATGTCCACGCTGTAAATGACATCTATGTCTATGCTGTAAATAACATCTATGTCTATGCTGTAAATGACATCTATGTCCACGCTGTAAATGACATCTTTGTCCATGCTGTAAATGACATCTATGTCTATGCTGTAAATGACATCTATGTCCACGCTGTAAATGACATCTATGTCTATGCTGTAAATGACATCTATGTCCACGCTGTAAATGACATCTATGTCTATGCTGTAAATGACATCTATGTCTATGCTGTAAATGACATCTATGTCCACGCTGTAAATGACATCTATGTCTATGCTGTAAATTACATCTATGTCTATGCTGTAAATTACATCTATGTCCACGCTGTAAATGACATTTATGTCCATGCTGTAAATGACATCTATGTCCATGCGGTAAATGACATCTATGTCCATGCTGTAAATGACATCTATGTCTATGCTGTAAATGACATATATGTCCACGCTGTAAATGACATATATGTCCACGCTGTAAATGACATATATGTCCACGCTGTAAATGACATTTATGTCCATTCTGTAAATGACATCTATGTCCATGCGGTAAATGACATATATGTCCATGCTGTAAATGACATCTATGTCCATTCTGTAAATGACATCTATGTCCATGCTGTAAATGACATATATGTCCATGCATGCTGTAAATGACATCTATGTCCACGCTGTAAATGACATATATGTCCATGTTGTAAATGACATCTATGTCCATGATGTAAATGACATATATGTCCATGCTGTAAATGACATCTATGTGCATTCTGTAATTGACATATATGTCCATGCTGTAAATGACATCTATGTCCATGCTGTAAATGACATCTATGTCTATGCTGTAAATGACATCTATGTCCATGCTGTAAATGTTTAGCGCACCTATTTTTAAATATGCAGCATAATGCTTATATCAAATCACTATATTTGATGTATTTGCTAATCACACTGGTCTATTTTAAAATTAAATAAATTTAACACCACACGTGACATT
This sequence comes from Lamellibrachia columna, assembly GCA_963662155.1. Lineage (NCBI taxonomy): Eukaryota > Metazoa > Annelida > Polychaeta > Sabellida > Siboglinidae > Lamellibrachia > Lamellibrachia columna. The sequence continues at coordinate 56,324,121 of OY759264.1, forward strand.
ACACATAACTTTACTGTGAAACAGCAGATCATCCTAGCAGCAACAACAGCAGTAACCAAATTACAAGGAACACCACGGCTGTAGAGATTGGGGATGGTGTTGACGTAGCCACATCTGACATTGGACTGTTGCGGATGAGAGCGTCATCAATCCTGTCGCCAGTCACCACCTCAATGAAAAGAAAGAGGCAGAATTATACTTCAACCATTGATGACCTTTACGCAATCTATCTGCAAAAACAGATCGACCTTCAAGACATACAAACAATAAAATTTCAGCTTGGAATTAAACTGCTACAAAAGAAGTTAGCACAGTAGTAACCTACCACAGAGGAAACAACATGGCGTGATGAGGGATTTGGTATAATAACATTGCTATTTCAACAAATAGCGACATGACATTATTTTAATTTGATCTTGAGTTACTGACTGAATTACTGACTGAGTTACTGAATGTGTTCTGCTTCAATTGTGCTTAGTCATTAGATTGTGTGTGCGTGCGTGCGTGCGTGCGTGCGTGCGTGCGTGCGTGCGTGCGTGCGTGCGTGCGTGCGTGCGTGCATATGCGTGCTGACAGCGAAAGATATAACAGCTAGTACTGTACAATGGGTATACATTATGAGTGTATTAATTATTAGCTAGTTGAATTAGCAATGCCGCAGATTTAATGTGTAGATTTTATATGGTTCGTAGTGTATTTTTAAATATATTTGTCTAATATTTTTTTATTTTAGCAGTCACATATGGCCTTTCAGTTTACCTATGAAAAAGGTGACACCTACTGAAAAAAGCGTTATGAAAAATTCTTGCCGTCTTGTAAAATGTTGCTGAACAAAACATTGACGCATAGCTCTTTGTGAAACCGTTGGGTTGTCTTGGCAGACAGTGTTATCTTCATCATCATAATCATCATCATTATGTGAGAAGTCCTGGGCTGAGGTTCAGGCGGATAGTTTTAGTTTTGAGTGTAGGGGATGTACGAGGATGAAGGAACTTGAGGTGGAGTTAGAACAGCTGAGGCTGCTTTTTGTGGCAGTGGTGGGAATGGAGCAGGTGGGTTGTGCCAGTGGTTCTGGTGGGGAGACAGTGGATAAAATGGAGGAAGACAACGAGAGAGATGTCAGGGAGAGCTCACTTCAGCCTGGGATGTGGTTGAGAGGAGGTAAGGTGACAGGACGTAGGGAGACAGGACGAAAGGATACGAGAAGGAAAGAAATGGGAGGGAAGACAAATGGATTGAAGGAAAAGGGAGAGAAAACATTATAACTTTATGTCGTCAACTTTACTATCATCGATTGCATAATTGAAAATGCTTTAACCCACCATATATATTTCCCAACCCGAGGAACTAAACCGTTAGATTTTGTACTTTCTAGCGATCCCTTGGCTGTGGCACAGTTGCTGCAAATAATAATTTTCGCTTTCTAGATAGTGCAGGTGATCACGTGGCACTATTTATCTCTCTCTCAACGTATCTTTTAGAGTTTTGTTCCACCCACGGCACAACATACTAAGAATCATTACGACTTTAGGCGTTACGATATAGAATTATAACTATGCATGCATACACTGGCTAAGACTACTTGACGGAAGAGTGCTGCTCTTTGATTATTTGATAACATTATATTAGAGTTTTATTAGAAGTATTCTTTCCTGAATATAACTTAACAACCCACTACGCACGCTCAAATGTTGCTTTATTGGATGCCATGGGGCTGTTCAGCATTAATTATCAGCATTTTCACAACAGTGCGCAGAGTAATCTTTTTCAGACCACCCTCTGCCACAAAAACATATGTTCAACAGTTATCAACACTTTAGGACCAGTAACTGCAACACATCCCTGTCGTGTTAAATATAACCTTTGTGTTTCCTTTTTTCCACGACACTTCAGCATTTAGAGAGTTGCTTAAGAATTTAAGTTTACAGTTCGGTTGCCTCGCTATGCTTACAGCAGGGTATTAACTATTTCCTCCGGGAAAGGGGGATCCCACCGTAATTTCCCCGTTTTCGGCCAATCAGTGTAGTGTGTAAGTTAGTTATCAGGGTTTCCGAAAATAAAGAAGCACGTTTTCATTTTTGTGAAAATATAATATTTTTTAATAAGATGTTAAACCTTAGAAAACAACTAATTTAATCATACATGACATTGTATTTTCGTTACATTAAATTATGAATGTGATGTGTTTTCACATTTATTAAATTTTGTAGTGCAATATTGTAATTAAACTGCCTAGACGTTAAAACTGGTCTACACTTGTTTAACTTGTGCTCACTGCTTCAGTGCACAGTGACAGTGAAGTTACCTCAACGTTGACTTCGACTGGACCATACAAAGTCAACCTTCAACTTCCACAACTTATATCAGTCCATGTAGAACATTGCGATACTTGCAATATCCGAAGGACAATGGTCCAGTATAGCACACCGTTTATTCAACCAAGGACCGCACATGTTCCAGTTGCAGCACTATCTGAGACACGGAGGAAAACCCGGCGACCAAAGTGAAAGTCCAAGATAAACAAGCAGATGGGTTCTAAACACCAAACAAGCGAAGGTGACAGAAACGAGGAAAAGCAGATGTCGCAAGAGAAAGGCAACTGGTGTAAGCTGACATCATGCGAGACAGGTAGAGGATGAAAGCACTCATTGGGCCCAATAAATCTGCAACATTTCCAGAAATAGAAGCAGATCAATTTTATCATGTTTATGTTGAGGTAGAAATAAACACTGTGCCGGGTGCCGAGCCAGGGGTTTATTTCACGCCGCCATCCACAAGTAGAGCTACGTAATTCAGATCAAATTCATCCACAAGGAAAACCACACATCGCACACCCACATCGTATACAAGAGTGGTTGAATCATTAGTGAGCAGTGCCACTCCTCACAAGACGCACGTTTTGTCAGCCTGGGGGATCAGATGTGATATACTTGTGAGAATGCTGAAAGAAGATGTTACAAAATTCCTGTTTCACCTTAGCAAAGCGTGTGGCGACAAACATGGCAGCAAGATAATTGGTCTGTCATAGAGGATTGCAAAGGCAACAGTGTGTAGGAAGGTTGTCGCCAAAAAGAACCAACTGTCCGGCCGCCCGTATGTACCCGCAAGCTCAGGCTCAAATGATTTCTGGGTGAGCCCGGACGTATCTCGCCCTCTCCCTCTGTGTGATGCCACTGATGAAAGTGTGTGTATCTCTACATTTGCTTGGTTTAGTGAATAGTGTTAATACATATCGTATATTTACTCTATCATTATCGTTAAACAGCGTCAACGTTTTGTCCTTTCCTGAACAAAATGGTTCAAATTCAGTACAAAGATATAGCGTTCATTAACTTTGCAATGCCTAGCTATACTGACACAAAACTGCCTACAGTTGTTGTACCAAACATACGGTTTGTAGGTGTGTGTGTTGTTGACCAATAACCACAACTTTTTTCGACAGAATTAATGAAAGCTTTCTGACGAAGACATTTGTCAGGAAAAAGCTGCATTAATTTTTTTTAAACTAATTCACCTTGCTGAGTTTCATGTGTTGCCCAAGCATCAATATTAAAGGAAGTAGAATATTATCATCTGGGAGCATTTGAAGGCATATGTATGATGTGGAATTAGCAAAATGGTTGCTCACTTTTCTCCAACTTTTATAAGCTTCACCTCATACATTTTCTACTTTTTGTATATCTGCACATTGAATTCATAAACATGTTTTCCCAGATAAATGCATTGTGTTTTTTTTACCTTGATGAGACTATTTTGCAAATTTACCTCTAAACGAGATTAAAAGGGAAGACGACGTAGGCATGTCACTGATTCAACTTCCGCGTTTATTGATGTATACATTTAGAATGTATTTGATCATAACTTTAATGGTTGAATTTAATTATTTTATTGAACATAAGAAAATATGAACACTTTATGCAATACAATTACCTTCAAAATAGCTTGTGTAATTAGATATTTCTGCATGTAAAGGTCAGAGTAAATTAATGCTATGTTTCGTAGTTCCCTTCATAGAGGTGTGAGGACGACTACTTTATGTACTGCTGCAACGCTTTGATTATTGTACCATTCCTCTGCTCCGTATCGGCAGTTTTCCCTCACACATCCATTTTAATGCAGTTTTCCACTGGGTAGAGCTATTCTAAATTAAAACGCAGGTAAAACTGTCACCTGTAGACGAATTTACTATGTAGGCCGTTTTGTGGCAATCAATGACGCAGTCAGTTCTTTCCCGTCTATACGCAGCAGTGGTCTGCACAGTGAGCTCAACCAGAGTCCGTGTACTGTGGCGTTTCCTGTGATTTTACCATGATGGGACATCGCGGGTCAGATTCGTTGCGCCGATGTGCTTTGTAGTCTGAGGATGTTAGTGACTGACATTATATACAACATACGGAAAAACAAATAAAACTAATAATTGTTATCTTCTTACAAAGACGCGGCATTGTGTGGCCTTTTAAATTAAAGTCGGAATTAGTATAGCGGGAGTACGGTGCTGCCACCTGCCGTATCTATTAGTTGTTTAGAGTAATCATTTAAAACGCCCTTGACCCTATAAAAAATAATACTAAATTATGCAACAAGTTAATAGAACCAATTAACAATTTAGAATTTTAGCTAAACTTGACCATGTTTTACCGTTGAATATTATTATCTATAATGCCAACTTATCACATGCTGTCTCACATTAATGAATTTTCTTAATATCTCTGACCTCATCATAATTACGAATTACCTACTTATGCACTAACCATTGCTAATTCTAAAATCATTGCTAAATATTGTTAAATACTACATTCACGATAGTGCTGCTTACTTTAAAAACACGCATAAGTAAATATGTGTCATAATCGAGGTTTAGTTATAATTTGGTCAACATATGTCTTTCTATTTATTATAGTGATTACAACCGAACTACAAAGTCTTGCTTTTATCACTTTTATTGTGTGGTATTGTATGCTGTAGCACATCTTGATCAAACTTTAATCCCATTTTTATGCCTTAATACAACATGGCACTGAAGGGGTTGTTGTATTATTCAGCACAATTCTAAAATGCTAACTTCAATTTAATAGTGACATTTATCTTAGCGTTAACCTTAACGCTAAAAAGAAACACTTAATGCGTGCCGGTGCTGGTAAGATGAACCTACGCGGTGATTAGGGAGAGTCCGGCATGATGTGGTACTACCGACAGTCCCAGTGCAGAACCTAGTAGTAACATGAGTGTACCTCTAATGCACACATGGAGCATGTTCTGGCACAGGACCGGATTATTATTTATTTTGCTTTGCTCTTCGTATTTTCCAGCGTCGCCGTAGCGACTTCGCGGATGACGTTCCAGGAATACTGTATATCGGAAGACTCGGTGTTCCTCGCACAGACAATGTACCGCAGAAAGTAGTTGCCTTTGTTGATAGATGCTGTCAGATGCACCCGGCCGTCTTTGGTGAGGTTTGCCAGAAACAATTCGTTGAGTTCGTTGGAGCCCTGCAAAACACAAATGAGATGAAGAACCACTGCATGAATGTCATTGCCATCAATAATACAATGTATAACATTCCAAAATGTCAATGTAAAACTAAACAGACAGGTTTTAAAGCAGTATTTCCTGACACAATACTTAGAAACGTCTACTAAATTAGTTAATTCCCCAAAATAATGTGTTGTTAAATCTTGCTAAAATATAAAATAACTACACTTGTTTTACGAAAAGTTGTGAACAATACAAAAAAACAATAAAACGTGCTTAACAAGAACATATTTAACAAGATTGCCATCCAAGGCAAAATATCTAGATGGCACGTGGACAAGGAAGCCATTAGCTAATCGAGAGTTATGGAATAATCAGTGCAATACCATAAAATATAATATAATATTTCTATATCGCCTATATTATATGACGCCAGAGCTCTGAGGCGTTTCAACATAAAGGGTTAGTAAGCAAAGTTAATAATTTGTAATCTTTTCCAAGTCGTCAGCAGTTTGCTGGAAATGTTAAGTAGCTATGGGGAAAAGCATGGTTAAAAATGTTTATCTTTAGCTGATGTGGAACCCCATTATACGTCCTGCTAGCTTCGCATAAACAGGTAGTGAATTCCAAGGATCGGTGCAACATAGAGAAAAGCCTTATTGTACTGGTCTCTCCTCAATTCTACGTTTGTACAAATGTGTTATTCAGTTTTGATGAAAGTTTTGATGAAATTATCGGACAAACTATTAAATTATTTTTTACCGGTTCCGGTAAAAATTCGGCGGAAAAATGGACAAAGGTGGTCATGACATAGGTCTGCTCAAACTACCGCAAGTTACCCGGTCTAACGATCAAACTGAATTGATTTAACAAAAATATGTAGTTTTTTATTAAGCCGACTACCATTCACACACACTATATTTGAACGTCAGCGAACCTGATTTGCGATGGACAAAATTAATTGAGGAGTGGGTCTGAATGTAAAACAAATCATGACGATACGACCGTAAACAACATATCATGAAAGTCACTGTGACGTACCTGTCGAAGCTTGAAGCAGACGAGGCCGTGTGTGACGGGGTGTGTCACTTGGAATCTGTCGTCGGATGTCACCAGTTTCTCAAACTCACGGGCTAGTTCAACGTGCTACAACCCAGGTCAAAGGTCGGGCGAGTATAATCAATATATGCATTTCAACAACAAATCTTCGGTTGTCACACGTTCTAATAGTGACTTTTGGGCTTCGTTGTTCACGATTATGTTTAATATATTCTGTTTTGTCGCGCCTCTGAGCCCAGGTTCCTGAGGATGTAGACGACATAGAAGTTAATTATTTTATTATATTCTAAATATGGGTCACTATAGTCGTAATATACTCTACCGTATTTATGTATGTATGTATGTATGTATGTATGTATGTATGTATGTATGTATGTATGTATGTGTTATTGTTTGTATGTTTGTATGTGTGTGTGTGTTATTGTTAGCATAGCTACTCCTAGACGCTGTGCATCTCGGTTGTAACATTTTCAGGGGTTCATCTACGACCCCACTGTCGGGTCATCTACGACCACACTGTCGGGTCATCTACTACCCCACGGTCGGGTCATCTACGACCCCACTGTCGGGTCATCTACGACCCCACTGTCGGGCCGTTTCGATTAAATTTTTTCGTAATTAAACCCGCTGTTACCCTTTCTTATTACGTACAGCTGTCCCCAACGCTACGTAAAAAATTGTAGACTGTCTTTTTGTCCAAAAGTTACGTCATAGACGAGGACAAGGCGTCGCTACACGTTAACCATACTTGGGGAATAACACACTGTTGATGTCACTAGAGTGTCACCAGCCATATAACGTTGATGTTGTATGGCAGGTGACAATCGAGTGACATCAATAAACAGTGTGTTATTCCCGTTTTATAAAGGTGAATTAACATTTGAGCATACCTTTCCACTTCCAACATTTGTAAATATGCTGCTGGGCCAGTTTCCCGGAACATTTCTACCGTTCGAAGGAAATAATGCCGACGTTTGACGCAGATTACGTAAATCAGAACAATTACAGAAAAAGAAAAAAATCTTTGAACAATCGAGCGTCTGGGCCAACGCGCGTTCTCGGTCGCGTTCGAAATGATCCAAACGTCAGAAGGATTCTCAGAACGAGGCTGCTGTGATGTGTTATCCGGGTTGATATATCACGGTAAAATGCAATCAGGTAGTCTTATTACCGTGATATATCCATCCAGATAATGCACGGCAGCCTAGTTCTGAGAATCCTGTGTTAAACATACGTTTGCGAACGTCGATTGGATATCAGAGCGGCTATCCATTGTATAACTGCCAGTATTACGTCGCAATCGCGAGAACTATTTATTGGCAGCACCAAGTATGAATGCATATGGGGATATTTTTGTGATAAAGGCATGTACCTTGAAGTTTGGTAAACACGAGCGACCAAGTTATCCCGTCTGGAGGATGGAGATTTTTGTTAGTCAATATAATAAGAATATGGCGTATGTGTGACGTATATACACAGACTAACAGGCAGCATCACGCACGGAACAAACCTTTCTGATGTATGCCTGCAGGCCTTTGACGCCATACAGCCGCAACACAAACCACAACTTGAGGGACCGGAACTTTCGACCAAGTGGAATTTCCCAGTGCTGGAAAGCAATAATTCTGTCAACATTAGTAGTAATAGTAGTAGTAGTGGTGGTAGTAGTAGTAGTGGTAGTAGTTACAATTTATCCAACCTTTTTATTACTAAGCAACGACAACATGTATAATTATGTATAAAATGTCATTATGTGGACTTTAAATATAACGAGATAGGTTACCTATTATTCGTGTACACGCACGCGCACACAAGCACGAACAAAAAGTGAATACTAACACGGAAATCGGTGGCGTCGTCCTCGTGTTTATGACTAAACATAATTTCCTTCACGCTGAAAGCATCGATGGGGTGACTTGAGTCTTTGTACCTACAAGTTTTGCATATATATATATATATATATATATATATATATATATATATATATATATATATATGTATATATATATAGGTATATATATATATATATATATGTATATATGTTTGTATGTAGGTAGGTAGGTAGGTAGGTAGCGAGGTAGGTAGGTAGGTAAGTAGGTAGGTAGGTAGGTAGGTAGGTAGTTAGGTAGGTAGGTAGTTAGGTAGGCAGGTAGGTAGGTAGATAAGTAGATAGATAGATAGATAGATAGATAGATAGATAGATAGATAGATAGATAGAGTTTTGCATATATATATATATATATATATATATATATATATATATATATATATATATATATATAAATATATATATATATATATATATATATATATATATATATATATATATATATATAAATATATATATATATATATATATATATATATATATATATATATAAATATATATATATATATATATATATATATATACATATATATACATATATATATATATGTATATATATATAGGTATATATATATATATATATATGTATATATGTTTGTATGTAGGTAGGTAGGTAGGTAGGTAGGGAGGTAGGTAGGTAGGTAAGTAGGTAGGTAGGTAGGTAGGTAGGTAGTTAGGTAGGTAGGTAGTTAGGTAGGCAGGTAGGTAGGTAGATAAGTAGATAAGTAGATAGATAGATAGATAGATAGATAGATAGATAGATAGATAGATAGATAGATAGATAGATAGATAGATAGATAGATAGATAGATAGATAGATAGATAGATAGATAGATAGATAGATAGATAGATAGATAGATAGATAGATAGATAGATAGATAGATAGATAGATAGATAGATAGATAGATAGATAGATAGATAGATAGATAGATAGATAGATAGATAGATTGATAGATAGATAGATATATACACTAATCAACAAGGATTACCGTTTAAAAAATCGTATTCGAGGCACAAATCATGATGTATATTTTCAATCACGTTTTCTATATTTTAGAAGCTGAAAACGAAACGACACTGGCTGCAAAAGGTGCACTTACCACAAGGCGGAACAATCAAAGCTTGTCAGCAGCCACTTGTGGGGGTTGAAGTTGAACGAATCGGCGAACTGAAAAGCACATATACAGGTAAGACAAACTGTTGCTTGTAAATAGACCTTACGTTGGTATGTAGCGAAGCATACTTCAGACAAGGATGGTGTATAAAACTAGATTTGTTCGCCTATAAGTAAAACATCGAGTGGAACCAAATGTACTGCCCTTCTTCACATCCACCAATAACGTAGAGCGATACAAACGTCATGGTTTTGGAGTTATGCACCTAACTAACTAAACTAACAATTTGCAACTGCAATAGAGAATATAATGCTAGTGGTTGTCTCACAATGTGCTCTAAAAGTGGCAGTTGGGAACCAATGAACCAGTAAAATGATCGCCACTTCCAAGATGCCCTCAACACATACGGAATTCTTTTGTTCAAATCATGATAGAGGCTTGACAATTGGTGGACGTGAACTTTGTTATCTGTAGAATCAGAAATGATTGATACCCAACGTGGGAACCAATGGGAACACCATTAAAAAGTCATGCGTCTTTCTTTTTGTCCTTGCTGACGTACAACATGGAAACATGAGACATAACGAAGGCAGAGCTGGATCGTCTCGACAGGTACCTCCGTCGTCTCTTGCGTCAGAGCATCGGTATCCACTGGCCACATCGCATATCCAACTATACACTCCACAACCACTATCGGTGCCGCCTAGTTAGCGGAGTCGTCCTGGCTGCTCGATGGCGTCTGTTCGGGCTCGTGCTTCGTATTTCCCCGATGCTCCCGCTCAGCGCGCGATTAACAACTACTTTGTATTAGGCGCCACGACGCCGCACGGATTTGCGGAGTAGCGGACACCAAGTTCGTTGCTTCGTCGACGTCGAAACTTTACGGGCGCTTGACCGCGGACACCGACCGGTCGTTAGACGTGTTCTCTTTGGTTCCCACGTTGGGTACCAATCAGTTCTGATTCTACGTATAATAAAGTACATATCCACCAAATGTCATGCTTCTGCCATGACTGAAACATAATTGCACATCAATTTGTTTGTGTATTAGCTGGTTGTCGTATGTCTGGTGGACATCTTGGGAACGGCGACCATTTGATGTGTTGTTGTTGGTTCCAACGTCGGGTACTAATTATTTCTGATTCTACATATAATAAAGTACATGTCCACCCAATTTCATGTTTCTATCATGATGTGAACAAATCCCCAATATGTGGCGGCCATATTGGACATTGCGGCCATGTTAATGTTATTCACACTGGTTCCCACATTGGGTGTGAATCATTTATGATTCTGCAGATACTAAAGTATATGGTCATTGTATTGTCCACCAATGTCCATGCTTCCGTCATGATTTGAACAATTCCAGTATATATTGAGGTCATCTTGGAAATTGCGGTCATTTTAATGGTGTTCCCACTGGTTCCCACGTTGGATACCCATAATTTCTTATTCTACATTTAATAATGTACACGTCCACCAAGTGCCATGGTTTGAACAAAAGAATCCCGCATATTTGGCGGCCATCGTGGAAATAGCAATAATTTTATTGGATTCCCCATTGGTTCCTACGTTTGGTACCAATCATTTCTGATTATATATATAATGAAGTACAAGTAAATAAAATGTCATGCTGCTGTCATAATTTCAACAATTCTCCAATATTTGGCCGTATATCGGCTATACTACTAATTGTTTATAGCCGAAATCGAAGGGCCGGTGAGAATATACGAAAACAAACCAAACTCCCAATCAAGCGAGCTGCTAAATTAGAAGCGAGCTGCTAAATCAGCAAGGTAAGCAAAGGCCAACATATGTCGCATAAGTTGCGTTTATGCGCAATCAGCATGGTCATTGGCAAGTGCAGGACAAGGTGCTTACAACTAGATTTGTATTTGGTGAGCGAACATTGCCAAACTACAAGAATTCGTAAAGTAGGGTATGGCGCGGCCAATGAAATTAAGATGCTGTGTGTTCAACAAGGTTAGTAAACCACTGGCGTGATATTCTTAATTGTAGTTCCAAATGGTTATTTTTTGTAACTTTTATAGGTGCATATGCTAAAAGCCACGAGATTCCCTATAATATGTTTAACACTTTACCTCAACTCCATCTAGAAGCGGCCGGAACTCAGGACAGATGAACGAGGCTCCGGCGTAGGCCGCGTCTATGTGAAGCCAGATACCCGCCTTCTCGCCTGTGTAAACAGATTAACCCATTAGCACCACTTGTGTGAAGTAACTTAATGTTGTCCTAAGAACCCGTATAAATGTACTTGTTAAAGCAGGTCAGTGAAATGTTCTATCTAACGAATTTAAATCCTTCTTGCCTGGCAAACGTAAATTGGTAATATATAGCCACTAATATTCGTGTTGCTATAGCCTATGCCTATGTCTATGTCTATGTCTATGTCTATGTCTATGTCTATGTCATTACGCCTAAATGGGGTCGAGTACTAAAGCACTGCACGGAAATTAGATATATGTAAATGTATATATATATGTAAATATATATATATATATATATATATATATATATATGTATATATATATATATATATATATGTAAATATATATATATATATATATATATATATATATATATATATATATATATATATATATATATATATATATATATATATATATATATATATATATATATATATAGTTGGTGCCAAATGATTCGCTTCTAATCACATGCTGGCAGATATAATTTCCGTGCAGTGCTTTAGTATATATATATATATATATATATATATATATATATATCACATTTATCTAATGATGTAATCGAATAAGTGGCTAAACTATGGTGTTGGGTGTACTTACAGACGGTTCCAATCTCCTTGAGGTCGTCAAAGGCGCACGTTGCTGTCGTTCCCAGTGTAGCTGCACACTGGACACAAACAAAGTCCCATATACATGTGTGTTTGTGTGTATGCGTGTGTGCTTGTGTGTATCTAAGTGAATATATGTAATGGTATGTACGTACGTACATATGTATGCATATAATTGTATAAAAGAATATGAATTGATGTATGTATGTAAGTATGTATGTATGTATTTATGTATGTATGTATGTATGTATGTATGTATGTATGTATGTATGTATGTATGTACGTACCAAGGTACATACGTACGTAAGTCTTCGCGCAGTAATTGCAGTGTGGCTGAATGCGTATATTAGAAGTCGAATTGGTGTTGGAATGAACAGGTTAGCGGTGAAGTGTAACGTGTTTTGTGGGGTCATAAGGCATGAATTTCCCGCTATGTAAGATCTAACCTTTGTGTTTGCTACAAGTTAGAATGTCTTACATAGAATGGAATGAGGCCTTTCTTCACGTCGCTGGCGATAGCTTTGGCCAATGCTGGTCCAGTCATCTCTTCCTTGTCGTTCGACTGCACCTTGTGGAGTCGAATTGCCCCAAAGATGCATGCTTTTTGCAAAGACAAATGACCCTAAAACAAGCTTTGCCTTGTAATGTAGTGGTCGTCTCTTAAATAAGTAATATGTGACATGTTCTCAATCTACCGAGCATTCCTTCAGGGAGAAAAATAAATTCCGGTTTTGTAAGACGATGAAAGTCAACGTATATAATATAATGTGGAAGGCATACTTTATTTATAAAGTAACACCGCCGAATATACCCACTTTGTGTTGCTACTTGCCTCCCCTTTTCACGAGACTTGGTGTTACATGTGAATCGCCAATAGTAGTAGTAGTAGCTGTAGTGTAGCAGCTCTAAGCCAAAGCTTCATAAGATCTAGTCGTCTAGCCATGAGAAACATTGGCGGAGCAGAACGGACTTGGTGTTACATGTGAATCGCCAACAGTAGTAGTAGCTGTAGTGTTGCATAGTGGGTACGTGCTTGTTTGTGACCTTCTGTTTTCAGCTTCAGCCGCCGGATAGCCTCTTTCGGGACGAATAAAAAACCGAGTGCGCAAGTATTTCTTGCTAGTACATAGTACTTCTCAATCAAGACTTGTGCGGTTAACTGGATACCTTGCAGCTCTAAGCCAAAGCTGCATGGAATCTAGTGGTCCAGCCACGAGAAAACTTGGCGGAACAGTATGAGCCCGATATGTGCGGACTGCAGGACCCACGGGCGTGTGGACACGGCATGGCTCCCACAAATCATGTTCCAGCCATGGGTTAAATAGTCCGCGATTGGATGTGTCCCGGAGACCCAAAGGGAGACCATCTAAAATCAGTTTCTCCTTTAGAGACCTCCAGACAAAGGCAACTATAAGATACGATAGCATAAGCAGAAACTTGACGACATCAGAACCAAATCTACAACAACAGCAACAGTCATCGCTGGTGACTACAGACCATAACTCAAGAGTGACTAGAAAGTAAAACAAGAACAAGTAGTAAAGGGCGCCACTCACATCAAAGGGAACATACTTGATCTCATCATGAGTAACAAACCAAGTATACGTTCACCATTTAGTACTGAATGCCCGACAGGTACAAATGATCCTACCTACTGACTACCACCCTAAGTGTCTCCGAGAGATGGAGTAGGTACTTCAACGTACAGCATGGTTATGCTAAAAGGCAGACTGGTATGGCCTGATGGATGAACTTGGTGGAACAAACTGAAAGAACATTATAATAACGAATGACCCGGAAGGTTTTGGTACAAAATTAACTGAAACAATCAAGAAAGCCACGGAAAACCATATCCCCAGAAACACGGTTAGATGCTTCTTTGGAAAACCTGAATGGTACAATGAAGCGTGTGGTATAGCACTCAACAAGAAACTCAGGACGTAGACATGCCTAACAAGACACCAGATGGCAGGGTCAGATACAATCTAGCCCAAAACACAAGTATAAGTGTATCCAGCCCAAAACTCATACACCTACACCACTCGGAAAGCAAAGACAGAACACAGGGCAAGAGTGACGACACATGTGACAACCTAACAAAAGACACGGAGCAAAAGCTGGTGGTGAACTGCGAAAAGATTGATGGGACAGGGTGGCAAATGTGACATACCACTTATATTAGTAATTATCAGACCTTGGTTACTTCAACATACAAAGCTGAATATTTTCTTTGCTAAGAAATCAACAATACCTGTAGCAGAATATGAAACGCCAATCCCCATGTGTACAGAAGAACAAATGCATTTTGGCCAAAGAAAGTAAAATAATCTACAGAAGCTTGACATCGAAAAGGCAAATAGACCAGACTTAATCCCAGCTAGAGTCTTGAAATAACTATCGACCAATATCACTGCTCAGCATCATCAGCAAGATGAAGGAAAGACTTTTAAGCCCAACAATCTATAAGTATGTGTGTAGGGAAAGTCTGATTTCAGAGACGCAGTTTGGATTTAAACTGGAATCCATTATGGAATCCATAGGGATATAGGGAACGCTGCTATACTGGGTAAATGACTACATGAAGGACAGAGTTCTGAAAGTTGTCATCAATGGAATATGTTTTGGTGCCAAGTCCATCAACGCAGGGGTTCCCCAGAGATCCATTCTCGAATTTATTCATTATATTCATCGATGATATGCCAGACAAAATACATAAACAGGTTGTCCTCTATGCCGATGACGCGTCTACTTTAGTAGACAACTTCGTGTAACTATGGCAAGCTCACTGATCGATGAACTGCTGCATATTCAAACATGGGCAGATAATTGGAATGTGCTGTTTGGAGCAGCCAAAGATGTAGAAAACGGCTACCCCTCACTCACATTTATGAAAACTGTCTTGGCAGAAGTGAACATCTCAATCCGGAAAGAATTGTCCTGGACGCACTTAGTAGACAAGATGACCTATGATGCAGGAAAGCGATTTGGCGTCCTGAAAAGAGTTTCACCTTACTTGAACCCAAACCAGCGGGCTATGATCCACAAGATCACTACTCAATAGCATGTTACCTCGGCCTCCAGTAGTGCGAAGAGCCACCAGGGCATCAACATCTCACAACACAGCTGCTGCGGCAATTCCACCCTCACACACTTCTGGCCATAAGAGGACATTCTTACCAACTGCCTCCCACCTCAGGAATGAAACTCCCAGAGGAAATATTTGCAACCAGGGAAAGAGACAGGTTCAGGACAGAACTTGCCTTGCGTCAGCGTCCGCCCCCGGAGTGGAGGGGACAGCTGCTCTGCCAAGGAAGAAGAATACATAGGAAAAAATACTTTCTGTTATGATAATCCGCGTTTACTGTTTGCACTGACATAGCTAGTTTCCGTTACGGGAACAGGTTGGAGTAACTGTGTGGAAATGTTGTGTGTTTCGAGGAGGTTTTGAAGGGGATACCCCCAGCTCCTCAACCAGTGGCTTTGGGACCGGTTAGCATACCAGAGGTGAAAACCAAAAACCAGTAAAATTGCCTGCCGCTAAACTGAAGACCAGTCAAATCAACCTTTTCTTCCCTGTGGTTCCCATGGAAACCGCTATCTTGTGGTTGTGGGCTAACAGGGCCAGGCGAAAGGATGGAAAACTCCAGAATAATCGAACTGCGGATTGCCAAAACCCACCCAGTACAGTTCTTGTAACTTAAACTGAAAGTACAATTTCACCGGCTTACTGGTCACGGCAATAATGTGGACACGGTCCAAATACCTAAGGTTTACTGCAGGCCCATTAGGTCCGACGATAAGCAAAGCATGGCAAGGAGCTTTCACACTAATTTAATTACACTATTGAAGACAGTTGTGCGTTGCTTCACCTGGTCGGAGGAGTAGGCCACCAGTCTAGAGAAAACTTCGCCATCAACGCCATTGCTAACGTTGCCTTCAACGGAGGCAGTGATGCTGGCATTCTTCTGTGACAGCTTGCGGTTACGGGCTATTAGCAGTGTCATCAATGTGCACTCGCTGCCGGAGCTCTGCGAACAGTCGAGTGTCAAGATTAAATGTAGAACATTTATTTAAACAAATCAGTTTGTAATATAATTTAAACAGAGTCAGCTTATAAGTGAACCGCTTGAAAGGAGTAACATTTAAGTAAAATACATATAACGTCGTGTTACTTCCTTACTACCTTATTCAAAGCAACTAAACATATCTTCATCAAATTTCATTAAATTGGTTAGAAGCATTTGATACTGATGACCATCACAATATGACACTTCCAAATAAGTTGACATGTTACCAGAGCTAGAAGATACCGTAAGACAATGCTATACAACGAACAAACCGAAAGAAAGCGCCGCAGAAAAAGAACTAATTACGCTACGATTGCTGAATGGAGCCAGGCGTGTCCACTGGGATAGCCAATAAGACGTCAGTCATGATAGATCAAAGTGGAGAGGGCTTCCAATTAATTAACTGCCCACGCGTGAATAACAAACCGCCGCACGAAACTTGCGGCACCCGAGAAAGAAGGGCAGATTTTACACCATTTGTTTCTGAGCATAAATTGGAGATGGTCACAATACTTACCTGAATAATGCCTCCTCCCTTTCCCCCGGAAAGGAACTCCGAAGGAAGCTGCAGCATCTTTCCCAGCCAATCCATCACAATGACCTCGAGTTCCGTCGATGCGGGACAAGCCGCCTGTAGCACATATATTGTTATTTATTTAGTACAGCACGTCAGAATTCGGTTGTTAATGAATTTACAGTAGAAACGTTTTTGACCTTGTTGCAGTTCCAAATTATTGTTGTTGCTGCGAATATTTAAAACTGGGTGCAATAGGATGATCGTACAATGCGCTTTCTACGGTGAACAAAGCATTAGTGGACTTGCTCTTTCGTGTGTTAGTCGTGATATCACGTTGAACCACGACGTTGTCATTGATAAATTCGCTTTGTGAAATCACCGCCTCAAGTTTAATTCAAACCTAGTAGGTAGATCACTGATTGACCTGTGTTTCCTGCCTTGGAACACGAACGGATACTTTAAATAGTAACATATGAGTATTATTTTATAATGCTATACCGTTCTTTTTCATCATCAATTTCGTTTGCATTGCTTCTGTCTAAATGTACATCGCAATCTACGGCTTACTTTCTATCTCGCCTTCGTTCTCATCGTACCTCCATGAAAGTACTCACCCAATTGAATCCAATGGAGCATAAACCTTCAGAAAGAAGATCACCGCATATGCTCGGATAACTTTGCGCAGCCGGGAAGTAGCCGTGGAAATGCGGACTTTGCCAGTGGGTCAACTATAACATACACAACCAGCCTGTGTCTAGTTTCCTTTAATGCAAGTTATAATTAGTAATTTGCTAAAATCATCGCAAAATCGTTAAAATCATTTGCAGCAGAAGCAGCAACACCAGCATCTGTGACTGTTGCAAGAGCAACTGTAGCAGTAGCAGTATTAATAAGAGTCTTGCGAATGTTTTACCACAGAACATATCCTGCAACACGAAATTTGAGTGGCTTTCTCGTGTAAGCTACTCACTCCTGGCATTATGACGCGCTCGATGTCCCCAAACACGTCTTCCCACTTCTCCGGGTCGTCTGGAGCGGTTTCAGGAACGAGTGCCTTCATGTAGCCGGGTTCAACGTTCGGCAGGGGTCGCCTCTGTCGAATGGTGTCGTGATAACCAGTGACGTAGTCGACGACTTCTTTCGCGTGTAGTCGGAACTCTTCCGAATCCATTGCTCCTATAGATGATTCCCGAACGTGGTGGGGAAAACAAACAAAAATTAAGCAAATTGTATCCTTAAAAACGGCCAGTCTTGCAACATAAATTTTGAAAGACGTTGACGTTGAAACTATGTGTACGCATTTCTCCAGTATTTACTTTATGCTAATTTGTTATTTCTTATTTCTGTCATTCTATGAAGACAACGCAAGGCTGGTTCGAAATCTCACGAAATGTGGAAACGTAAATTAGAGTGAAGCGGACATTAATAATGTAAACTTCTTCAGTGCGGACAATATCTACATAATAAAGTAGTGTGTGTGACTGTCTGTCTGTTCCCTCACATCTCCATCTGTTTCCCGTGTATGGGGCTGACATTTTGTAGTCGTGCCCGGAGGCCCATAAAAATATTGGCAATTCTCCCGGACGTGGATATTACATTTGTGGATGTTTGACGCAGATTGCGTAACTCAATTGCATTTAACAATAGTTAAATGTAATTGTTGGCAGCGCTATCCATCGAACGCTTCGTGAAACTGGCAGTTGTACGTGATCTTTTTTGGTGCGAAGATATCATTGCTATTGGCATGGCACTACCAACACTTGACTGGATAGTGCAAGAAGTCCTAAGCTCTTGCCTTTTTCCCGTGCAACGCCGGGAAACAGGGCTAGTTATTTTCATATTTGCTGCAGCTACTCTACCCATCTATTATTTTAAAAAGTGTTAGTGACTCTGTCTTTATGTCTGTTCCTTCATATATCCGTCAGTTTCGGATGTAATGTGGCTGATATTTTGTAGGTGTACCAGGGGGCCTATGCTGTTGGTTCATGTTTTAAAAATATTTGAAATTCTCCCTGGGGGTGTGGTATTATGTAGAATGTACCAATGAGGACGTTTGACGTAAATTACGTAAATAGGAAAAATAGTGCAATTGTTAGCAACGCTATGTGTGCTACGTCATCTACGTCATCTACGTCATCTACGTCATCTACGTCATCTACGTCAACAACAATTGCACAGAGTATCATGGACGTGGTCATAGAGTAGAGAGAGGATGTGCTTGTGCTGCCACAGAGGTCGCCGTATTAGACATTGTCTTAAGGTATACTGTACTTTAATTTTACTTCTAGCTTTACTGTGAAACTGTGGACTACTGAAAGTCTCAAATACGACTTGGATATATGTGGCTTTACTGGATTTTAACGTTTTTATGAGATATTGTTAATGGTTAATGTTACGTATGCGTGATTATACAACATACACTGAAATTTCGGCTATCGATTCTTAAAGTATTATAGCTTTAAAGATTCTGAAAACAAATACAAAACATTCAAGAGGGAGCATAAACACACACCATGTAACACTTGGATATATGTTTTGGAGTAATATCCACTAGCCTAGAATCTCTGGACTTCGTCAACAAAATCAAGATGGCGGTATCTCACCACAACAGCCTCCATCGACAACCACAGTATCAAAGTATTTACTCAACAGATCATCTGGACTACGGATATATATTATATTTTCTATTTTGCTTACCAACAGGATTACAGTAGATTGTGCCAACCCGCACTCCAGCCATATAACCAGCTCGATGGCAACAACTGGTACCACACCACGTCAAACATCAGTGACAGTGGCATCACAGCATTGTGCACGAACACAGAAAAAATGCTTACAAACTGCACAAGGTACTCTACCCCAGCAGCCCTAACCGCGGAGCACTCACTACGCACTTCCTGGTGCTACTCCCTGCGGAAACATGGAGCTGAGCCCGGCCCCAGTCGACAATCCCAACATATCCTAAGCGCACCTCTACCTAAACCACCATCAAAAGAAAACCAAAATTCCTATGTGGAATTTGTGAACGTGCAAATGGAGCGAATCCAACCCCTCAGTAGCTTGCGACGATTGCAACATTTGGTTCCATAAGGCATGTCTGTTAATGACAGCCCCTGTTTTCAAAGGACTCATGCCAGATACGCCATGGCAGTGTGATAAGTGTTTGATGCCAAACTTCACGGACTCCACATTCTTCTATCATCCAAATGTATCCTTAATAACAGAATCACCGGTGGGAGAGATATGGCAGTATTTCAAAACCGGCCTGAGTGACATCATCACCAAACATATTCCAACCAAGATGACATCAACAAGACATAACCCTGAGTAAAGGTACCAGCGCGAAGAAAAAACTCTGGCCCTACATCAAATCAAAACGTAGCGATAATATAGGCGTTTCCACACTAAGAAGATATGGCCACACATAGAGCGAAAGCAAAATCCAAACAGAGACGCCGAATAACCAGTTCGCATTAGTCTTCACGCACGAACCCGACGACCTCTCCCCGATATGGGTCCAAGCCCACATCCTCCACTCCCAGACATCACTATAACTGTCAACTGGGTTGGCAAACTGTTGACAGAACCCATACAAAGCCACAGGACCAGACGAAATTCTTAAAGAAATCGCAGAAGTACTTAAAGAAATCGCAGCTGAATTCTCCCCGGCAGTAAACCTCCTATTCCAAGCCTCCATCCAACAAGGAAAACCCTCTGATTGGCAAAAACAAATATCGTCCCCGCATTTAAAAAAGGTGACACAGACAAAACTGAAAAATACCACCCCATCTCCATCACTTCTGTCCTTTGCAAACTCCTTGAACACATAATCCATTCCCATATCATGTCCCATTTCGACTCCCACAACATCCCCACAGAAGCGCAACATGGCTTCAGGAAGCGCAGATCTACGGAAACACAGCTCCTACTAATAGTACATGATCTGACTTGTACACTCGAAGACCTGGACAAGCTACAAGAATGGGAGAAGACCTGGCTCATGAGCTTTCATCTTGAAAACTGTGAAGTCCTGTGAATCACAAACAAAACAAAACCCATCATTTCAGACTATCGCATCCACGGCCATAAATTATCCCTCGCAATTGACCGCATACCAAAATCAAAACAGCAGAAAGCTAGGCAAGTGGTTGCTGCTACTGGTGAACTCTTGCACAACATAGCCAAGTACCTGGGCGTCAACATCAACAACAAACTATAATGGAACCACCACGTGGACGCCGTCACAAAGAAAGCCAATAGCACCTCTGCCTTCCTCAGACGCAATCCCAGCAACTGTCAAAGCATGTTGTCATCATACTAGACGCTTCATCTGTGTGGGATCCTGCTACGAAAAGAAACATAGACAAACTGGAGGGGGTACAGCAGCGTGCTGCCAGATATGAATACAGCGACTGGCGACATCTGAGCAGTCCTACTAGGATGATACAACAATTTCCATAGCAGTCTTTAGTACAGCGCAGGTGCATGGCGGGGTTCACTATGATGTACAGGATACCGAACAACCTAGTAGACATCCCTGTCACACAATATACATCACCAGCACGTACCCACTGCGCCCCAGAACACTTAGCTGAAGGGTACATAAGACACCCTTTCCAGCTGATGCTCTAGCGGTCACGAATTCTGGCATACAAGCAGTCGTTCTTCGTGGCCACACTACCCCCTGGAACGGCCTCCCGGCCACAGTTGTAGAAGCTCCGTCTCTGGATACTTTCAAGCAGCGCCATTAACAATGTGTGAACCTTGTTTCCAAATTACACTAGCACATTGTATTACAAACATTTTAACCACACCTGCACCTGTACATTCACTCATGCGCGTACAATCACATTTCACGTTGTCGTACACCTGGGGACGGTAGTGAAATAACGGAAGAAGAAGAAGATTGCTGTTGTAACTTCAGGGTCGTGTTCAGCGAGATGCGACGGTCGCTACGGTAATCATGTACACAAGCCTCCAAGTCAATGGATTATGAGTGGAAGCAACTAGGCATTAATTACGCTAGGCCAACCCATAGAGGGAACACTGTTGGGCATGGACAATGCCAGTGGTCTAAGACAATGCAACGCGCCAATATTACCAACACTGGCTTAGTGACAAACTTGAATGGGGACAGTGTCAACCCAAGTCAATGACAACCCCATAAGAAAGGAACTTCACTTCTCAGGATCATGTCATTGAACTGCAATAGTATCAAGGGGAATATAAAGAACTGTGAATTCCGTGCACTTATCAACCAACATGACCCACACGTCATTCTAGGTTGTGAGTCTAGAATTGACGGTACATTCCCAATATACAGCCTCTTCCCTAGATATTATACGGAAGTTTATCGAAAAGACCGTACCCGGAACAGAGGAGGAGTATTCTGTGCCACCAGTGTCCTAACCACAGAGGTAAAGGACTTCGCGAAGGACCACGAATGTGCATGGAGCTTCATTAAATTTCCCAAATCACAGAAAGTAAATTTGGGCTCATTCCACCGACCACACAGGGCTCCACTTGAACGCCTAGAACACCTACAAGATTCACTTAACGAACTGCATACCAAGTGTATGCGTAGACATCCGATTGTCATCATCGCCGAGGACTTCTGTGATGCTGATATAACATTAGACACCAACGAGGTGATTGGGAGTAGTGTCACAGTAAATGCCAGAAGGCTACTAGCTATCACAGAACAGTTTATTCTTACCCAGCACCAACGAGAAATCACTAGACCGCCGTCAAATTCTGTGTTAGACTTGTTGTTGTGCACTAACACAAAACTTGTAGCAAAGTGAAAGTGGTTCCGGGAATGAGTGATCATCTTGCGATTCTCACTATTCTTGATGTTCGACCAAAACCGTACCTGAGAGGTGTGCAAATATAAGTCAGCAAACTGTGTTGGTCTTAGGCTAGATATGGCTGAATATGCAACTAAATTCATGACGGGAAATCCTTCATCCAGATCAACTGATGAGAACAAAGATGCATTACACCGAGCCATCACTACACATGTCCCGACGAAGAGCTTCAAAACCAAACGTGACTTTCCCTGGATCACCCGAGATATCAGATGTGAAATCCGTAAGAAGGATACTACTGCAAAGCTAGAAAGTCCAACAAACACAATTTAACAGGATTTAACAAGATTTGCCATCCACGCCAAAGGCCCAGATGGCAAGAGGAAACGGAAGCCACTGGCCTATCGAGAGTCCTACAATTGTCAACTACGTGTAACCCGCCCATTCGTTTATTGTCCTCTGTGAGAACGAATACTTCCTGATATCCAATCTACACTAATCCTTTACTAATTTTACATCATGTCCCCTAGATATATTATCTTTCTTGAGTGACAAAACATATTTCTACCAATATTTTCTTACCCATTCAATATCTTTAAAATGTCAATCTGATCTCCTCTTAACCGACTTGTCTCTAGGGTTATTAAGCCACATTTTTTTAGGCGTTCTTCATAACTGAGGTTTCTCAGTTCTGGAATCATTTTAGTTGCTCTCCTCTATATTCGTTCAAGCGTATATATATCCTTCTTACGAGAGTGTCTCCACGCGTGTATTTATCTATCTATATATCAGCCGTATTGTCCCGTGGTTGGGCGAAGGCCTCACCATGTTGGTTCCAAGTTTGCCTATCTTGTGCTGTTCTCTGTCGCGTGTATACAGTATTCTAAATGAAGTCTAACTATTGCGTCATACAGAGGTATAATTAGCCTTTTCCTTGTATGTTAATTTTCACCTAATCAACCCAATAATTTTATTAACCTTTGAAACTGCAATAGCACACTGTTCTGAAACTTTCATACCACCACTTATTGTTATTCCTAAGTCCTTTTCTTTTACAGTAGTACATATAACAGTATCTCCCACATTATAATTTGTATCCAAGTTCCCATGTCCTGTATGTAGGCGTTTACATTAAACAAATTTAAAACATCTGCTATTTTTCAGACCATTTGACTAATTTGTCTAGATCGTTATGTATATGTTGTTTATCACCATCAGTGTTAACCTTTCTAAACACTTTTGTGCGGAAAAAAATTAAGGTCCAAACAACATTTGGGCTGAAACGACAAGAAGGGGCATGGAAATTACCCTACACTACAGCCTTATGTAATAGATGCAGGTTTCGTCTACCCATAAAAACGCATTGGTACTACGTCAAAGCACAGCCTATTTCAAAGGGAGTTATTTGCTATGTCACTTGCGCCATTCACAGCGTTGAGCGAAAAATTCCCCGCCGATGATTCAGTATATACAAATCTTCTGGTTGGCTGCATACTGGACATTACATTCATTGTTGAAGCTCTGTATAATGATGTAGTTTCGAGCTTTCATGTCAGCCAGCCTGTGGAAAGTTATTGCTGGGTACTACGTCATGGGCGCCATGCTTGATTGAATCGTCTACTTCTACCTGTGCTGCATGTTGCTATGAAAAAGCTTTCGAAACGATCTAATTGCCGCAGTTTTTGTCTTAAAAAGATGATATTTTTGCAAAATTTTGTCAAAATTTAAAAAGTATCCTCCAATGTTGTAAATAAACTTGTAATTCATTAAGTATGGAAGTGCATAATCTCATCAATACACAGTCAGCAGTGTAGCTGTTTGGTACATAGTGCCCTGTATAAAGATCTCGCGGTGTGTGGCGTACGCAGGTCTGATGTCATGATTATGCATGTCAAAGTTGAACAATATCCTTCAGTTTTGTAAATAAACTGCTTATTAAGTGTGGAAGTGCGTAATCTCATCACTACACAGACAATATTGTAGCTATTTGGTACTTACTGCTCTGCGGACGGATCTCGCGGTGTGTGTCGTGCGCAGGGTTGGTGTGACTGCTGTCGACGGAGGTTCAGCGTGTGTCGTGTGCAGTCCGGTTCGTCGAGGGGTGGGGCGGGTTTATCTAGAGCCAACCAACCGGAATACCTTTGGCTGGCGACGCGGCAAAGCCCCCCGCTACAGTGCTGCCGCCCGTGGTGACGTTAGTACCCACAACAAGCATTTATAATGAAATTTTAATTGCTGTAATTTAAGAATGTCGTCTACTTTTAACAAGCTGAGGTTTTTGTAGAATGGTTCTGCATGGGAAACATAATTAGTTAAGGAAATAATACTCAAAGCGTTCATTTGAAGTTTCATTATTCGTTTTAATTAAAACCCCGTGCCATTATAAAGTAATTAATGTGTGGTACAATAAAGTAATTATTTAATAACACTTTACAATATTGCCATCAAAGGCAAAGGCCCAGATGGCAAGAGGACAAGCTTACCAATAGTAAAAAATATGTCATCTGTGTGTAACCCACCTCCTGATATATTTGTCAGTTTTGTTTTTAAACATATTCACGCTGCTAGCATTTACACATTATGTCGATAATTTGTTCCATTAATTCATTATCCTCTGTGAGAGTGAATACACTGATCCTTCAGTAGTGTTTCATTGTGTCCTCTAATTCCACATCTTTCTTAAGTGAAAACATTTTTTATTCATATTTTTACACCCATTCAACTTAAATTTGATCTCCTCTTAACCTCCTGTTGCCAACTGCATGACACACGCTCAAGTCTATTTCCAGCCCAAATTAGACTATATATCAACTAGGTGGCACATAGTCACGAGCAACCCCAGCATTCTTAGGCGTCATCTATTATAATACACAGACGGCAGCTTTGTACACGACTTGTATTGGCTCAGACTTTTGAAATATGCACTTTTGTACCTGAGTTTATTGACAGTGCAACAGCACTACTGATAAGTGCATCAGTGCCTGCTGTTATTGTTTACCTGGTTGTGCTCAGTCATGCGTACTGCTTAGTGACGTAATGCTTAGTGAAGTGCTGTAGTCTTTGTCTGTTCTTACGTTGCACTTGCCATGCTGCCTTTCGTGTAGAGCAGTCGTCTATTCTAATACATTTGTTTCTGTTGACATCTCGGTCTACTGTGATGTTTTACTTCTGCGTGAATGTGGTGTAAACGTCGATACTTTCAATAGGTTATGGGCCCAGAAAGTTACCACTGCGCAAAGTAAGCAAACGAGCTTTGTAACAATCTCCAACAGACCGTGACGGCAAGCGATTACTAGTGGCCAGTGGTTGTATGCTACAGTGTTCACGTTGGCCTAGCTACGTCTGGCTAGTGAAGTGCCCGGAATTCGGTGGTTGTAATCGTACCGTAGTGAACGTCGCGCTGTTCTGGAAACGTCGGACTATAGACACAAGCACAAGTGTCAACCGTTACATATCTGAGAGCGATGGCGGCGGGGCTATCAACAAGATGGAGAAATTACCTGATGACAACTGGTCGTACTGGCGTAAAGTGATATATATGCCATCCTTAAGAAAGAAAAAGTGTGGGACATTGTAATAGGCAACAAGATAGCGCCAACAGGTGCAAACGCATCAGACAGTGCTACAGAGGAATTCGTGGCCAAACAGGAGAGAGCTTGCGGCTGGTTGGTTCCAACGATATCTTCAAAGCTCAGCTACTTGATACCCAACGAGCCAGACGATCCGGCGGTGATCTGGAAGAATTTGGTTGAACATTTCGAGTCGAAGTCTGCTTTTAACGTTTTTCATCTGCAGAATCAGCTGGCGCAATTAAAGCTGACCGACAAAGAGGATCCGGTTCCATGGGTTCGTCAGCGCGTCAAGCTGTACGAGCAACTGGCACAGCTTGGCAAGAAAGTGGAAGACGATGCATGGCATGCATGCATGGCAACGCTTATCTTGCTTCCAAAGCTCTACATGCCACTAGTGATGTTTCTAACGACACAGCTGGTACAAGGCGCCCTGAATATGAAACAGCTGAGTGATTTTTTTTGTAATTACCGCAAGACCTCGAAGGTAGATGCAGTGCATGAAGAAAGCACTTACGCGACCAGTGCAGGGGGTCGTGGCCGCAGCAAGTTTCGCGGTCGTAGTCGCGGTGGACAAAGTGGTCGGGGGAAATTTGGCGGCAATAGGCGCGAAGGTGCTCAAAGTGGCTCGTCTGGTTGGAAGTGCTTCCGCTGTGGAGGTATAGGGCACACGATGAAGGACTGTCCGAGTCCAGATGAGAACCAAACGAAATGGTCCCATCATGCCGCTCACTCCACGTTTCTGGCATCGGAAATTCTGTATGAGTCTTCTTACGACAAACGTGTAATCATGGACTCTGGTGCCACGAGTCACACGACCTACAACAAAGACTGGCTAACGAACTTTAAAGTTGTGAATCCCCCTGAAGTTGTTGTTCTCGGAGACGGACACAGAGTGTTTGCACACGGAATTGGAACACTTGCGGTGAAATTGCAGTTTGACGATGAAATGATCCACACCGCGGACATGCGTAGCTGCCTGTTAGTTCCTGATTTGTCGTGCTCGCTGTTCTCGGTCAAATCTGTCACTGCTGACGGAACGAAGTCGGTGACTTTCGGGCGCAATGGCGCCAAAATCATCGACTGTGAGAACAGACTACTTGGTATGGGCTCGCTCAAAGACGGCGTCTATACTCTCAACTGCACTGTACAGGCACCGTGTGACAGTCAGCCTGTCGAGTTCACAGAAGGAGACTCGTCCACAGCTTCCAGCACCCACAATTGTTTGGTTGCGGGTATCTCAGCTGACACGTGGCATTGTCGATTTGGCCACTTGGGCAAGCAGAACATGACGAAACTGATGAACTCTGACCTTGTCAAGGACATGGCTGTTTCAACTCAGACGTTGACCTTTTGTGAACCGTGTGCTCAAGGCAAGGAACACCAACAATCGTATCCGAAGATATCTGACACTCGTTCGGCTGACATCTTGGATTTAATACACGCAGACGTTTGTGGCCCAATCTACCCGGTTTCGTTAGGCGGCAAATGTTTTTTCGTAACTTTTACGGATGATTGTTCAAGATTTGTCTGGGTGCGCTTCATCCGTCACAAGAGTGAGGTGTTCCAGAAGTTTCGCGATCTCATCAAGGAACTTGAGAAAGGCACAGGGCGCAAGCTTAAGGCGCTCAGATCGGATCGCGGTGGTGAATTCCACTCCAACGAGTTTCAGCAGTACTTGAAACGTCGCGGAATTTATCATCAGCTCACTACCGCCGACTCTCCGCAGCAAAATGGTGTCGCTGAACGTATGAACAGGACTCTAATCGAGAAGGCCCATGCGATGATTGCTGCGGCCAATGTTTCAAAGACGTTCTGGGCTTAAGCCATTGCGATTGCAGCTTACGTCCGGAACCGCAGTCCAACGTCCTCTCTGCGAAACACGACACCGTTTGAGACCTGGTGGGGACACAAGCCCTCAGTGAAGCATTTACTCACGTTTGAATGTCCTGCCTATGCATATATTTCCAAGGCAAAACGGCACAAGCTGGACAGCAAGATCGAAAAGTGCATGTTTCTCGGCTACAGCACGTGCTCGAAAGCATATCGTATCTACAACATCGCTCAGAAGAAGATGTTAGTTCGACGTAATGTCACCTTCAACGAGTCTGCTCTTGGTCGAGAAGGAGAATTTCAGTTACAGCAAACAACAGAGACTGTAGAGCTGGAGCTGGGCGATGGCGCAGTCGTTGATGAAGCAGTCGTTGATGAAGAAGAGGAGAATCTGCCTGACACAACGTATAACTCAGCCACAAACAGTGAAGCTAGCGACGCATCAGGCGCCGAGGATGCAGAAGGAGACGCAGTTGCACTTCGCAGAACGACTAGAGCAAATGCAGGTGTTCCTCCCGTAAAATACAGTGACGCGGGACTTTTGGCTCAAGCTCTAGAGGCAGACGTTCAAGTTCAAGAGCTTAGCAGCTGGAAAGAGACAATGAAGTCGCAGCAAGCAGACGAGTGGAAGCCGGCTGCACAGATTGAGTACAAGTCACTCATGGACCACGGCACCTGGGAGTTAGTGCCACTCCCTCCGGATAAGAAGCTGGTTGGAAGCCGGTGGGTGTTCAAAGCAAAGCACGACGTGTCGGACGCAGTCGAGAGGTACAAGGCGCGGTTCGTGGCTCAAGGCTTCACACAAGTCTTTGGTGAGGATTATAACCAAACATTCTCGCCAGTCGTCCGATGGGAATCAGTCCGCACTATCATCAGTCTGGCTGCGCAATACGACATGGAAATCCACCAAATGGACGTCGAGACCGCATTCCTCAATGGCTGGCTGGATGAGGAAATATACATGAAGCAGCCAGAAAGCTTCGCGTCTCCCGGTCAGCAAAACCTCGTGTGTAAACTCAAGCGCTCTCTGTACTGTAGTATATTGTGCTTTATACGAGTGAATAAGAACACACGTGTTGTCGGTAATATAACTCAGCAAGAAGTGCTTTATTCAAAAATGGTAAAAGTTGCATCCGTTATATCTACTTTAGTGTGTCTAGTCCACCAGGTGGCAGCACCTTAAGGTGTGTGTGTGAGTCCATCTGGTACATCCCCCGTATTCTAAAGAATAAACCACAGGGGTTTAAAGTACTGTATATGCTAGACTGTTTATTAGTATCTGACCGGAGTCTTGACGATCCGACCACTCCTGGTAACACGGTCGTGCGTCATCTGAGTCGTTTGTGTATCAACCGGTTCTGGTGGGGCTGCTGGCACTTCTCTCTCGTGTGGAACACCAACGCTTGTTTCAGTCAGCAACTGGTCTGCTGGAACGAACAACGCAGGTAGCTCATTCGTTTTGATGAGGTGCCTTCTGTTTCTGCGCAGCTGTCCGTGCTGGCTCTGGACCAGGTACGAGCGAGGCTGGACGTGTGAGGCTTTAACGACTGCGGGTTCCCACACCTTTCCCCTCTGAACACGCACAACGTCGCCTGGATTGAGTTGCGGCAGGGGCGATGTACCTTTGTCGTAATATGATTTCTGCCGCCGCTGTCGATGTTTAAGGTCTTTGTGTGCATCTACCACCTTCGGTTGCAGCAAGGTCTGCTTCGTTGGTAGCTTTGATCGTAGCAGCCTGCTCATCAGCATTTGGGAAGGTGTGTACTGGAGACCGGAAACTGGCGTATTCCTGTACTCGAGTAGGGCGAGATATGGATCACGACCGTCCTCGTCCGCTTTCTTGAACAGTCCCTTGACAGTTTGCACAAATATTTCGGCTTGCCCATTGGACTGTGCATAACTCGGACTTGATGTTGTTGCCTGTATGCTCCATTCACGAGCAAAGTCCTTGAATTCTCTACTACCGAAGGGCATTTTGTCACTCACGATTTCCTCTGGTATCCCATGTCGGGCACAAATGCTTTTCGTGTGCGTGATGATAGTCTTGGCTGCCTTGTCTGGAAGTTGTGATAACTCAGGGTACTTTGAGTAGTAGTCCACTACTACTAGGAAGTCATTCCCTTGGTACGTCATGATGTCCATCGCTATTTTCTGCCATCTCCCATCTGGAATGTCATGAGGCATCATAGGCTCACGATGCTGGCTCTTCTGATGCTTCATGCAGACAGAACAGTTGAAGACTTCTTCTTCAATTTCCTTTGCCATGCCAGGCCAGTACATGACAGTTCGAGCCCGAGCTTTGCATTTCTCCACCCCCATGTGGCTTTCTTGGATGAGGCGCAGCATCTGCTGACGACGTTTACCTGGGATGAGCACCTTTTCGCCAACAAATATGACGCCTTCTGCTAGGTGGAGTTCGTCGCTGATGTTCCACAAGTTTTGCACTTCAGGCGGAACACTTTTCCGGAACTTGGGCCATCCTCTCATGATGAGACTTCGAACTTTTATCAACGTTGGATCTTGTTCGGTCGCTTGGCGAATCTCAGACAGTTTGTTCGCACTGATTGGGATATTGAGCACAAGACTGTGAACAACTCTGCTCAATTCGTCTTCCATCTCTGCGTTGCCTTCACCCTGTATGTATGCACGCGATAGTGTATCAGCAAGATACATGTACTTGCCTGGTACATAGTGCACATCTAGATCGTAGGGCTGTAGACGTAACATCAGCCGTTGTAGTCTCGGAGGTGCCTGGCATAGTGGCTTCTTCAAGATGCTTTCTAAAGGTTTATGGTCTGTTTGGACACTAACTGCAGACTTGCCGTAGACGTACTGGTGGAATTTGTCTGTGGCAAAGCATATTGCCAACATCTCCTTTTCGATTTGAGCGTAGTTTTGTTCAGCTCTTGTCATAGCGCGAGATGCATACGCAACTGGTTTTCCTCTCTGCATCAGGCATGCGCCCAGGCCTGACTGCGAAGCATCGGCTTGAATGGTGACTGGCTGCTTGACATCAAAGAAGGCAAGCACTGGTCTGTTGGTGAGGACAGCCTTCAGATTCTCTATTGCCTTGTCGTGCTCTGGATGCCAGGCCCATTCTGCGTCTTTCTTGATCAGCTCTCTCAGTGGCTCGGTGATTGCTGACTCATTGGGAATGTACTGTGCAAGATACTTGATCATGCCCAGCAGGCGCTGGAGCGAGGTGACGTCGGTTGGCTTGGGCATGTTGACGATTGCCTCGATCTTCTTGGGATCTGGTTTCAGTCCATCTGATGATACGAGATTACCCATGTACCCGACCTCACTGATCTTGAATTGAATCTTGTCACTGTTGAACTTGACTCCCTTGTCACGTGCTCGTGCTAACACTCTGTGTAGAATGCTGTCATGTTCCTGGTCATCTGCTGCCGCAATGATCAGGTCGTCGGCTATGACGTGGGCACCGTGGATGTCGCCAAATGTATCCTCATTTCTCTTCTGCATTATCGAAGGGCATACGTAGGAAGCGTTTTCTGCCCAACGGTGTGTTGAATGTGCAGAGGTATGACGACTGGTAGCACATTTGCCTCGGCGCCAGTATCAAGCTTGAACTGTACATTGTGGCCTTGTACATTCAACACTGCTTGCCATTTCTGCTCGGTCTTTGTGGGGTGTTTGCTGTCAGTCACTGTACCCACAAAGAGAAAGTCACTTCCACCATCATGATCATCAGTGTGATCTGTCTCTAGTTGGTAGATTTTCTTCCTGAACCCGCCTCCTTTGCACACCTTTGCAAAGTGGTTCCGTCCTTTGCATTTCGAACAGGTTGCACCATATGCAGGGCATTTGCGTGGCGGACGTTGACTGCCACAATACCCACAGTTACGGCCTTGATAGAACTGTGTGTGTTGCTTGTGAGACACAGTGCTGACTTCTGCTGGGTTGTTACGGCCTTGATAGAACTGTGTGTGGTGCTTGTGAGACACAGTGTTGGCCTCTGCTGGGTTGTTTCCCCGTCTGTGTGACTTTCCTGCATTCTTCTTGCTAAGAATGTTCACTTCGTGTCTCTGTTGACTGTCACCTTCCATCACTTTCATTTGGACTTTGCTTGCCTCTGCTGCATGGCAGATGTCAAGTGCTTTTGTTAGATTTAAGTTACTTTCACGAAGTAATCTTTTTTTGACCCGTATGTCTAATACCCCAAACACAATTCTATCTCTGAGATTGCTTTGTTTCTGGTCTTCATATTCGCAACTGGATAGCAGTATTCTCAGGTAATTTACCCACTGATCAATTGACTCCCGTTCCCGCTGATCTCGCTGCCAGAACTTGTACCTCTCAAACACCTCATTTTTTCTAGGTTCGCAATAGTCTCTGAATTTCTCCCAGTTGGAGTCTTTGTCGTCATCGGTGTTTGCAAAAACAAAGTTTGTACATATGTCCTGTGCTTCAGGGCCTGCACAGTGCAGTAGTATGGCTACCTGTGTTTTGGCTGTCTTCTTGTTGAGCTCAGCTGCTGCAAAGTAAAACCGGAATTGTTACTCCCAGCGACGCCACTGCTCTGCCGAATTGCCGGTGGTGAACGACACAGTTTCTGGGGGTTTGAATGCTTCCATTTGTGGGGTCTTTCCATCCTGACACAATGTAGTATATTGTGCTTTATACGACTGAATAAGAACACACGTGTTGTCGGTAATATAATTCAGCAGGAAGTGCTTTATTCAAAACTGGTAAAAGTTGCATCCGTTATATCTACTTTAGTGTGTCTAGTCCACCAGGTGGCAGCACCTTAAGGTGTGTGTGTGTGAGTCCATCTGTTACATGTACGGCCTGAAACAGTCTCCACTTTGCTGGAATGAAGTGCTACATGAGCAGCTGGTCGACATGTTCAGTCTGCTGCCGATCAGTGTCTCTACATCGGTAAAATCTGCGGAATTTGGTTTTTGTGGCGATCTACGTCGACGACATTCTCATAGCATCCAAAGAGATCCAAGTTGTCCAGAAAACCAAGGAGCTCTTTGCAAAGAAGTTCAAGGTGAAAGACATGGGCAAACTCCATTACTTCCTCGGGGTGCGCATTCATCAGTCCGATGGTGCATTCATCAGTCCGATGGTGCATTCTGGTTGGAACAGGAAAAGTACGCCGAGAACGTTCTGGCCAAATTCAAAATGGAGACGTGCTCCCCTGTCAGCACACCCATGGAGACCAATGGGCGTCCTGTGAAAGCAACAAAATATTCGACCCCGTTCGATGCCAAGCTCTATCAGCCTATTGTTCTTAGCCAATGTGACCAGACCAGACATTTCACAATCTGTCCACAAGATGGCTCAGTTCAGTGCCCAACCAACAGTCGAACACTGGACGTTAGTGAAGCGCATTCTTCGTTACGTGCAGGGAACGAAGGGCATTGGGCTACTGTACACGACAGAACATGACTCGTCACTTGTTGCTTATTCTGACGCGGATTATGCTGGTGACGTCAATGACCGGAAATCGACTTCTGGTTTTGTGTTTTTGAAGAACGGAGCAGCGATAAGTTGGCGCAGTAAAAAACAGTCGGTGGTCGCACAGTCAACTGCTGAAGCATAGTACGTCGCTCTTTTTTATACTGCTCAACAGTGCGTCTGGTTCCGTGAGATGCTGCTAAGCATGAAGCAACGAAAACCCGAGACAATGGTCATCTACGAGGACAACCAATCGGCCATCCAGATTTCCCAGAATGCAGTGCATCATCCGAGGACAAAACACATCGGAGTCAAGTACCACTTCACACGAGAGAAAGTACTCAACGGCGTCATCAAGTTGGAGTATTGTAACACTGCTGACATGGTGGCTGACATTCTAACTAAACCATTGGCTCGCAATCGATTTGAACTGTTACGTGCTAAAATGGGACTTGACACTCAGCCACAAAATTGAGAAGGAGTGTTGAAATATGCACTTTTCTACCTGAGTTTATTGACAGTGCAACAGCACTACTGATAAGTGCATCAGTGCCTGCTGTTATTGTTTACCTGGTTGTGCTCAGTCATGCGTACTGCTTAGTGACGTAATGCTTAGTGAAGTGCTGTAGTCGTTGTCTGTTCTTACGTTGCACTTGCCATGCTGCCTTTCGTGTAGAGCTGTCGTCTATTCTAATACATTTGTTTCTATTGACATCTCGGTCTACTGTGATGTTTTACTTCTGCGTGAATGTGGTGTAAACGTCGATACTTTCAACACAGACAACTTAGAAGAAATCGCGTGTTTAGAGACAACTTACCCCAGCACAGTACAGAATGGTCTTGCTAAGAGGCTATCCAATGAAACAGCTGGAACGTCGACAATACTAAGAAGAATGGCGAGGTCGTCACTATTGGTTGGTAATGTTTCCGGGGGAAATACTGTTTGCATAGAAGACAATCAGGGTTTCGGGTGAGGGTGTCGGCCTACTTGAGTCGACCTGCAGCAGTTCGCCTTTGTTGGTCTTCATCGCATTTACGACTATGTGGTATATACACTGTCCTATGATTGGCCAGTAGTGCGGCTTATTTCATTCCTCATCGGGGAAACGGGTAAACTCTTTCCCGAATGCTCTATGTTTTAGGAGTTCCGTCCCACTCTACCGCTGGGCCTGGTCAGGTCCAATGATGATAAATGTGTGACGAAGATAGTAATAATAATAATAATAATTAGAGCACTTTTAGAGTGACCCTGTTCAAAGGCGCTGACACAAACATAGTTAAAGACAGTCAAGATTAAAAATAAATAAATAGATAAATAAATAAATAAAAACATAAAACAAAGCAAATCCAAGTTCATAGAACATAGCACTAAAGGTTGAATTAATTTAACAGTTAAGAGTAATATGCGAGTTTAAACAAGATAGTTTTTCAAGAGTCTTTTGAAGGGGTATAGAGAGTCACATTTTCGCATCTCGTGGGAAGACTGTTCCACAGGCGAGGAGTAGCGTTACAGAAGGCAAGATCACCATAATGGCGGAGATGTGCATCGCGTACAGTCAGAAGAGAGTCTGATGAGGATTGCAACGTTCTGCAGAGTTGGTAGAATTGGAGCAGGTCTGCGATGTAGCTCGGCGCAAGCAGATGAAGGATTTTGAACGTCATCGGTACGACCTTGTACTCAATACGGTATCGGACTAGAAGCCAATGGAGAGTCTCTAGGATGGATGTGATGTGATCATAGCGATTGGCTCTGACCACAACGCGAGTTGCCACATTCTGGACTCTCTGCAGCTTGTCCAGTAACTGATCAGGTACACCATAAAGGAGGTCATTTCCATAGTCCAGTCGCGATATGACAAGGGAGTTAACCAAGAGTTCAGTGGCATGTTGTGTCAAGCAATCTCTGATGGAGTGAATCCGGTGTAGGTGAAAGTATGCTACCTGGCACTGTTTCGACACTTGAGATTGTCAAACATCACGCCAATGTTACGAGCGACGGCAGTAGGCTGGAGGATGCTGTCACCGATGACGACATCTGTCAGACTGTGCTTGCTAGCCGAGCTCGGTGTAGGATCACAAGCACTTCAGTCTTATCATCATTCAGCTGAAGACGATGATGAGTTATCCATACTTTTAATTATTCCACACTTGCGTGGATGCGTGCCAGTCAGCCATCTCATCATTGGTGTCCTTGATCGTAAATGAGACATACAGTTGAGAAACATCAGCAAAGAGGTGGAAGTCAATTCGATGCCGCTTAACTATCTGCCCAATGGGTCCCTTGTAGAGTGTAAACAAAACCTCGTCTTCCGTTACAGGCAAGAACATGCTGAGTTTATCATCCACAGTGCCTGGACTCTCATCTGGAGGCACGTAGTTGGGGTCTGCCTTGAGTGTCAAGTTCTCCTGAATCAGTCTGACTTTGTCCTGGAAAAATGCACTGAATATATTAGCCAGTTGGTCCAGTGAACATCCATCAGGTAGGCTAGCTTCTGGCTTGATCGACAATTCGTTGACAACAATGTGCACCTGTTTGTGGTCAGATGCAGCTTCGATGATCTTTGCAGTGTTGTAAGTAGACTTGGTGAAGGAGATGAGCTGATTTGCGTGGCGTCTCTGCTCTTTGAAGAAAACGCTGTAAATTATGAGCCGTGATTGTCTCCATTTCCTCTCCAGTTGCCATCTCTTCTACTTAGCCATCTTGATGTCACCACTGAACTAAGAAACTGTGGGTCGGACCGTGATTGTTCGTGTCTGAACTGGGGCATGCTTGTCTAATATAACTAACAGGGTATTGTGGTACTGGTCAAGAAGACTAGCTGCTGAGGTGGCAAGGTCAAGGCACAGGGATGATGCCTCAATGTTGACTCGGAGCATCTCTTTTTCTATGGCAGCATAATTCCTGTATTGCACTGAGTGTCGTAGCGGCTGGGGTTTTGGCAGATGTAGATCACAATGGACAGCGCCATGATCTGTCAAGAAGTCAGATACAGTAGTCTTTGATACCAGATTGTCCGTTAATTTGGTGATAATCAAGTCTAACGTATGCCCATCCATGTGAGTGGGTCCCGACACGTGCTGGCAGAGAGAGTGGTTCGAAAGGATGTCACGGAAGCGGGAAGCGTCAGTGTTCACTTGGACTTCTTAGTGGAAGTTAAAATCACACAAAAAATCAGGGTGTTCTGAGATTTGACCATGTGGTGCTGAAGGAAGTCTTGGAATTCACCCAGAAAGATGGCAACTGTGGAATTGTTTCTTCTTGATGGCGGAGGGCGACAGACCACAGCCAGTTTCACTGTTGACTAAGCATTAAGTGTGATTTCCATGTTTTCGAACGAATTGGATTTCCATAAAGACTTTGATGCCATTTTGATGTTCGATAATATAGTCAGAGAGGGGTGTCACCTTTTTCCTCACCGACTGGACGTTTGTTAAGCACATGGTCATGGTGCAAAGCTTGCTCCGTTTGGTGGCACATACTTGGAGGTTAAAAAAATTGTTCCAGCCTGTTGCCCCAGAAAATGCGTTGCAGGTCTGTTTCCGGTGAACGGGTTGACTTGTTGTTGTTGCTGTTTGTGGTCACCCCCACGACGACCCCGCTTGGTTGGCGGGTGGAGTGACGACGTCGATCAGTGATACCCTGATCGACGCAGCTTTCGCTCCGAATCTGATCAATGGTGAGAGGTACTTGTCGACTACCAATGGTGAGAGGTACTTGTCGACTACCAATGGTGAGAGGTACTTGTCGACTACCAATGGTGAGAGGTACTTGTCGACTACCAATGGTGAGAGGTACTTGTCGACTACCAATGGTGAGAGGTACTTGTCGACTACCAATGGTGAGAGGTACTTGTCGACTACCAATGGTGAGAGGTACTTGTCGACTACCAATGGTGAGAGGTACTTGTCGACTACCAATGGTGAGAGGTACTTGTCGACTACCAATGGTGAGAGGTACTTGTCGACTACCAAGGGGATTTGTTCGCCACAACTGGAACACAACTTCACTAAACGATCCCTGGTCATGACTGCACATGTTGACTTACTGTTGACTTGCAGCACGGTTTCAGGTACGAGGATGCCGCCACAAATCACTGTTTTTATCCACTGCGTCATTCCATTAAACGAATGCCCTTTTTCTAACCCTTTGGGGTTGCTGGCAAGGGGAAGCCCTCACCTAAGATTGCGGGCACTGGTCCTGTTGTACTCAGGGAAGATTTGACACTACTTTCAGCCTTGGCGTCATTCCCATAAATACCTTCCCCTCTTCTCATCCTTTGGGGGTTGCTGGCAGGGGGAAAGTTCCACCTATAATTGCTGGCATTGGTCATGTTATACTCAGGGAACCGCTTGGAACATGTGACACTATTTTTAGCCTTGGCCCCATTCCCATAAATAAATGCATTTTCTGCCCCCGTTGATGGGTGATTTCGGGGGTAACCCCACCAGCCCCGACCTAGCAGCAATGCATATCAGGGGATATCGGGGGGTGGTTCGTTCAGTCAAACTCCAAGAAAACATTTGACACCATTTTTCCTTTCCCGTCAGTCCATAAATTCGTCGTCATTCTATTAAATAAATGCCCATTTTCTAACCTTTTGGGGGTTGCTGGCAGGGGAATCCCCCACCTAAAATTGCTGGCATTGGTCATTCCGTACGCAGGAAAGATTTGACACTGTTTGTAGCCTTGGCGCAATTACCATAAATAAATGTACCTTTTCTCACCGTGACACTGTCTAGGGAACCGCATGGGAACACGTGACACTGTTTTTAGCCTTGGCGCCATTCCCATAAATAAATGTATTTTTTTGCCCCCTTTGACGGGTGGTTTTAGGGGCAACCCCCAGCCCAGACCGGCAGCAACGCATATTTGGGATGTCGGGGGGGGGGGTGGTCCCTTCATTCCATGGGGTCAAACGTCATGGCGACGTTTACATAAATAAAAGCTCTGGGTTCCCAGTCTACTGTTTGGAGAACTGTTGAGAGGAATGTTCGGAGACAGCGCGAACCCGTTACGAGAATGGTTGCTAACACCTTTCTTGAACCTCCAGACACCACCAGAAGTTGTGTACACCCGTGTATTTGTCAGCACAAGAGTGACAATAGAAAGGTGCAAAGGTGTTCTGAAACGACGGTTTCACTGCCTGCTCTCAGATCTACAGTTCGGCCCGGAAAGAGCTTGCAAAATCACCACAGCATGCTTGGTGTTACACAACATGGCTGTCGAATTCGGCACACGCGCACCCGACTCACAACATGACAACAACGATAACGATAATGATGATGATGATGAAGATAACACTGTCTGCAACGACAACCCAACGGTTTCATAAAGAGCTCTGCGTCAAAGTATTGCTGAGTTTTTAGGAGTGGCTCTGTGTGGGAATTATAGTTACTTAAACTAGTAATTCTCAATGCTTTCTTTTGAAGTTTTATTATTCTATTTGTTTGAAAACCCCAAGCCATGATGCAATAATTAATGTGTGGTACAATTTATGAATTATATAATAACGTTTTAATTTGTTGTGATAAAACATGTTTTAGTTTATTTAAAATACCAATCTTTTAGAACATGCGTTTGAAATGTTTTCAGTATGTCTTTTCCAGTTCAGATTTGGCACACTTTATAGGTGTATAGACAGCCACATTTTCGCATCTCGTGTGGAAGACTGCTCCACAGGCGAGGAGTCAGAAAAGAGTCTTCTGATGAGGATCACAACGTTCTGCAGGGTTGGTAGAACTGGAGCAGGTCCGTGATGTAGCTGGGCGCAAGCAGATGAACGGCTTTGAACGTCATCAGTACGACCTTGTACTCAATACGGTATAAGACAAGAAGCCAATGGAGAGTCTCCAGGATGGATGTGATGTGGTCATAGCGATTGGCTCTGACCACAGCGCGAGCTGCCACATTCTGGACTCTCTGCAGCTTGTCCAGTAACTGATCAGATACATCATAAAGGAAGCCATTTCCATAGTCCAGTCGTGATATGACAAGGGAGTGAACGAGGAGTTCAGTGGCATGTTATGTCAAGTAATCTCTGATGGAGCGAATCCTGTTTCGACACTTGAGATTTCATGCTGAACTCCTGTCAAACATCGCTCCAATTTTACGAGCGACTGCAGTAGGCTGGAGGATGCTGTCACCGATGACGACATCTGTCAGACTGTGCTTGCTAGCCGAGCTCGGTGTAGGATCACAAGCACTTCAGTCTTATCGTCATTCAGCTGAAGACGATGACGAGTTATCCATACTTTTAGTTCTTCCACACATGCTTGGATGCGTGCCAGTGCAGCCATCTCATCATTGGTGTCTTTGATCTTAAATGAAACGTACAGTTGAGAATCATCAGCAAAGAGGTGGAAGTCAAGACGATGCCGCCTAACTATCTGCCCAATGGGTCCCGTGTAGAGTGTAAACGAAACTGGGCCAAGAACAGACCCCTGTGGCACTCCCTGGAGCAGCTCCGACGGGTCAGACTGGGTCTGGCCTAGGCGGACAGTCTGAGTCCTCGAAGTCAGGTATGACTCAAACCACTTGTGTGCGACGCCGATGACACCCGCGTTTCAGTGTCAAACGCTGCTGATCAAGTAGGAACAGTAAGACACCCCTCTTGTTGTCCAATGTGTTTGGACCTTAATTTTGTTCGCTCTAAATTT
This sequence comes from Lamellibrachia columna, assembly GCA_963662155.1. NCBI lineage: Eukaryota > Metazoa > Annelida > Polychaeta > Sabellida > Siboglinidae > Lamellibrachia > Lamellibrachia columna. Next base: position 56,364,367 of record OY759264.1, read on the forward strand.
AATTGTGTATTTTCGCACGCTAGATTCGGTAGACTTGTTTATTGCGGCAACAAGGGACCATTCGCTGAAATTAAGGTATGTGGAAATTGTGTTACTTGGAATGTTAGATTGTGATGATGTATGATATTGTTTTTCTTGTTGGATTTGCCAGTTAGGCGTTGTGTGTATAGAAGTCCCATGTGATCACAGTGTGTTGTTCTTTACTACGGCGACTCAGAAATCTAAGAGAGATTTTCTGATTTAAACTTGTAACAGATTAAGAGGAGTACTAGAGCGCAGCTCGCACTTATTTGTTGTCAAATGTGTATTTTATTTATATGTATTACCCACTCAGTAATTGTTTCATGTTGAACGCTTATTTATAAACATGGATTTGAGGTAACTGGTCGACTTAGGCGGGAAGTTGGGTGTCACAGGTCCTGAACTTCAGGCATTTGTTCGGGAAGAACAGGAGCTGAACGCCAGGCTGCTCGGGCATAAACGAAGGAGGAAGCAGAGCGCCACGCGAAGGAGGAATTTGAGAAGGTAAAACTCCAGGCCGAAATTAAAGAGAGAGAGAGGGGGGCGAGGCATGATGAGATTCGCCAGAGAGAAATAAAAGAGAGAGAGAGAGAGAGAGAAGGGGGCGAGCCAGAGAGAACATGAGATGGAAATTGATCACGAGAAGGAACTGGCGATGATCCACAAGGAGGCTGCAGCAGCAGGCAACAAGGAGTCGGCGATGGAATCCCCAAGGTGATCCCCAAGGTGATCCCCAAGGTGATCCCCAAGGTGATCCGCAGTCCTCCACTGCCTTGTTTTAATGAAAACACGGATTCCATGTATGCTCATCTTCAGCGTTTTGAACGCTATGCCGAGATTTAGGGCTGGACAAAGATAATTATGCTGTTTTTCTAACCGTTTTGTTGCGGGTCATGCCTTAACAGTTTATTTCCGTTCTCCAGCATAGGTTGCGAATGATTATACCATGGTGAAGCAGGCCCTGTTAGAGTGGTACCCTTTAACGGTAGGAGATTTTCGTAAGAAGTTTTATACGTGCACGATAAATTCTAACGAAACCATGTCGCAAGTCTTTGCCCGTTTTCAGCATTATTTACCCCAGTGGATCGCATTGTCAAAGATTGATGAAACTATTGACGGGTGGAAGGAACTTGAGATGAAAGAACAGTTGTTGCTTATGTGTCCATGAGAGTCATCACTCTTCGTGGGGGATCACAAACCCAAAGGAAAGGTGGAATTGTTAGTGTTGGTAAATACCTTTACCGATGTCTGTTCCTTTTTTTGGAAAGAGGGAGATTCCTAGAGATCTAATTCGATGTAACCCCGTTCTGGCATCACGCCCGTGTAGTAAGTTTGAGGAGCGGAAGTATCCACATTTTCTCCTCGCCCCACTGAAAAAGTAGAAATTCACCGCAATCGAAAGTAAGTCCCGTACTGGGAAATTGTCCTAAGGAAAGATCTTCCTAGCCACCTTTGGTCAGTGCGAAAAGATGACGCCTTTTAAGACCCCCATCTGGACTACTGCGTTCATAATATTCAACGGTTAGAGAGCATACTTCCTGCGGATTTCTTTGTCACAGAGAATGAACGGTCTGCAACGAGAGGGCATCCATTCAAAATCAATAAAATCGTTCAATCAACTAAAGCAGGCCGTATGTAACGCACATATACTTAATTTGCCCGACATGAATAGGCCTTTTATCTTACGCACAGACGCGTCTGATACAGGACTGGGAGCGATGTAGCTCCAGGGACTAGGGTGGGCACGGAACGTTGTTTCCCTTAGCTTTTGTTTGCAAGTAGCTCTCCCCCAAGCAAAGGCGGTACTCCGTAGTAGAGAGAGATTATTTGGGAATTGCATGGGGACTGTAATTGTTTGGCCAAAGTTTTGTTGTACAATGTGATCAATGATCCCTCAAATTTCTGAACACTGCGAAATTGACAACCGACTGCGTAATGCGGTGGGCTCTGAAAGTCCAACCCATCGTTTCCGGGTAGGGTCCGTCACCGGGACTGTTATGGTAGGAGCAGACTACTTGAGCCACATCGAATAGATGCAGGTGTTATCAAGTTAGTTGGACAACGTGATGTCATTTTGTGTGGTATAAAGTGTACCAAGAACTGATCATTTGAGTTGTTGCACGCCGTATTGTATATAGTGTGATTAGTGGAAAGAATTATGATGTTATGAGTGTAAATAACTTTTTGCTGCGAAGCTCTGGTAATGGATTCTTAGCGCGCGGTGATGTAGCATTTCTGCTTTTTTTCAGAATACTATTTCCTGTTTCTTTATGTATTAGTTAAACCTTTCAAGTATGAATGAATGCATCGATCTTCGTTTGAGCCGACCAATATTATGTAATTTGTTTGCTTTAACATGCCCGTGTCTGTGGACGGCATGGGTTTGTTTATCTTAGAAAATGTTGCATATTAAGAAGGCAAGGACTGGAATATTACCCGATTTAGGGGCGCTTTCTTAGTGGACCAAACCAGGAGACGGTGATTGTTGTACTAGTGTCATGTGATATCTCAGAAACAAGGAGTATAAAAAGAGATTGGATACACGTGTGATCATCTCAGCGAGCATATCACGGTGAAGTAGAGTGGACACAGAAGGGTCGTGCAGCCCAGCGTGGGATCCCGGGTGTCAAGTGAAGGGCCTGTGTGAGTCAACCGCGTGGAACGTAAGACTGCGTATGTCGGTGGAATTGCATACTATCCACTAAAGTTTAGCTGATTTTCTCAGCAGAGCCATCAAGTAAGTTGACAGAAAGACAGTTCGACTGATGACTTTTCATTCAGAATGTAAACGTACATGTGCATGTTATATACAGCACGATACTAAACAGTCCACGATAAGAGATTGTTATTATGCGACTGTCCCTATCGAAGGAATCCAAATTTTTTAAAGACATTTTTGCTATACTTGAGCTGTAGCTGTATCGCTTCGCTAAGTAGTAGTTATCTTTTGTTGTCACGTAAACAACAATGTGATTACATTAGCATCAGTACAGTTGCGTTGTGTTCGTTTCACATGAATGTGCATATTAGATGTGGATTATGTTGTTTTGTTTTACAAGCTGATTCTTAAAAGCCCGGGTTTATGTCACAGCTCAGAGATCGTGTGAGGTTGTATATAATTATCTTGTTTACTTTAGTGACATAGCGATTGTAATTTTGGTAAGAGTCGCGCTAGTGGCGCCGAATAGCGAACGGTGGCTAATTTCGAGATCGGAAATATTTTTTTTTCCAACTGATTAACAAATCAATAAAATGTTATTATGTTTGGTACCATTGCAAAACTAGTTGTCTACTGATATTGTTCATCATTGTATTATAACCTAATTATGGTGAAGAACGAATACTTTTAGATACAGTCGAGTATGTTGTTTTGTGTTTCTGACAGCATATATATATACTGGCTATATTCCGTACCGCGTCAATACCACACGTGTATATATATATATATATATATATATATATATATATATATATATATATATATATATATATATATATATATCCGTCGACACGGGGTTAGGGTCAGAACTACGGTTCGCTATCGTCGCCAGGGGGCGCTCCACAGCCGCCAGGAGGCGCTCACGCTATCCACAAGGCTGCGCGCGCAACACTATAGCGGGGGGCTTTGCTGCGTCGCCAGCCAATGGTATTCATTCCGGTTGGCTGGCTGGTTGGACCTATGTAAACCCGCCCCACACCTCGACGAACCGGACTCCACACGACACACGCTGAACCTCCGCCGACAGCAGTCACACCACCCTGCGTACGACACACACCGCGAGATCCGTTCGCAGAGCAGTAAGTACCAAACAGCTACAATATTGTCTGTGTATTGATTAGATTACGCACATTCACACTTAATAACTTAGCAGTTTATTTACAAAACTGGAGGATATTTTTCAACTTTGATATGCATAATTATGATACGCGAATCAAGAATGCCAGATACACTTTGACCGTCCGTCGACGATCAGACACATCATTGCTGCGTACGACAAACACCGCGAGATCTATATAGAGTGCACTATGTACCTAACAGCTACACTGCTGTCTGTGAATTGAAGAGACTACGCACTTCCATACTTAATGACTTAGTTCATTTACAACATTGGAGGATAATTTTTCAATTTTAACATACATAATGCCAGCTTTTGCACAGAGGACAACTTTTTGTAGATAAGAACTGCGGCAATTAGCCAGTTTCGAACGTTTTTCATAGCAACAGGCAGCACAGATAGAAGTAGACGAATTCAGTCAAGCATGGCGCCTAGCAATAAGTCTCCACAGGCTGGCTAATATGAAACCCAAGACTATGTCATTGTACAAAACTCCAACAATTAATGTAATATCCAGAGTGCAGCCAACCATAAGAGGTGTCATCCGTCTTCAGGAGTGACAACTGTGTTAGCTCCTTGGCACAGTTGCAATAACAATTGTGTCAACCTAAACAATTTAATACACGTTCCCATTATGAAATGGGAATTGCCTGTAATAGGCAACATTTGACTCAATCCAATTTACGGAGATCTAGCATGTATTAGTACGTCTCATCTAGGTCTTCGTCGGGTCTGTCATTTACCCACAGTCATGGGCCCCAGACAGTCCTTCCATACAGTGGTTGAAAAGGAGAACATTTCATATATATATATATATATATATATATATATATATATATATATATATATATATATATATATATAAATATATATATATATATATATATATATATATATATATATATATATATATATATATATATATATATATATATATATATATATATATATATATACACACATATATATATATATATATATATATATATATATATATATATATATATATATATATATAATTTTGTTCGCACTAAATTTAATTGTGTATTTTCGCACGCTAGAATCGGTAGACTTGTTTATTGCAGCAATAAGGGGCCATTCGCTGAAATTAAGGTATGTGGAAATTGTGTTAATAGGTAAGATTGTGATGATGTATGATATTGTTTATCTTGTTGGATTTGCCAGTTAGGCGTTGGGTGTATAGAAGTCCCATGTGATTACAGTGTGTTGTTCTTTACTACGGCTACTCAGAAATCTAAGAGAGATTTTCTTATTTAATCTTGTAACAGATTAAGAGGAGTACTAGAGTGCAGCTCGCACTTATTTGTTGTCAAATGTGTATTTTATTTTGATGTATTGCCCACTTAGTAATTATTTCATGTTTAACGCTTATTTGTAAACATGGATTTGAGGTAACTGGTCGACTTAGGCGGGAAGTTGGGTGTCACAGGTATTGAACTTCAGGCATTTGTTCGGGAAGAACAGGAGCTGAACGCCAGGCTGCTCGGGCACAAACGAAAGAGGAAGCAGAGCGCCAAGCGAAGGAGGAATTTGAGAAGGTAAAACTCCAGGCCGAAATCAAAGAGAGAGAGAAGGGGGCGAGCCAGAGAGAACATGAGATGGAAATGGATCACGAGAAGGAACTGGCGATGATCCACAAGGAGGCTGCAGCAGTAGGCAACAAGGAGTCGGCGATGGAATCCCCAAGGTGATCCCAAGGTGATCCCCAAGGTGATCCGCAGTCCTCCACTGCCTTGTTTTAATGAAAACTCGGATTCCATGTATACTCATCTTCAGCGTTTTGAACGCTATGCCGAGATTTAGGGCTGGACAAAGATAATTATGCAGTTTTTCTAACCGTTTTGTTGCGGGTCATGCCTTAACAGTTTATTTCTGATCTCCGGCATAGGTTGCGAAAGATTATACCATGTTGAAGCAGGCCCTGTTAGAGTGGTACCGTTTAACCGTAGGAGATTTTCGTAAGAAGTGTTATACGTTCACGATAGATTCTAACGAAACCATGTCGCAATTCTTTGCTCGTTTTCAGCATTATTTATCCCAGAGGATCGCATTATCGAAGATTAATGAAACTATTGACGGGTGGAAGGAACTTAAGATGAAAGAACAGTTGTTGTTTATGTGTCCATGAGATGAAAGAACAGTTGTTGTTTATGTGTCCATGCGAGTTATCACTCTTCGTGGGGGATCACAAACTCAAAGGAAAGGGGGAATTGTTAATGTTGGTAAATACCTTTACTGATGTCCATTCCTTTTTTTTGGAAAGAGGGAGATTCCTAGAGATCTAATTCGATGTAACCCCGTTCTGGCATCACGCCCGTGTAGTAAGTTTGAGCAGCGGAAGTATCCACATTTTCTCCTCGCCCCGCTCAAAAAGTAGAAATTCACCGCAGTCGAAAGTAAGTCCCGTACTGGGAAATTGTCCTAAGGAAATATCTTCCTAGCCATCCTTGGTCAGTGTGAAAAGGTGACGCCTTGTAAGACCCCATCTGGACTACTGCGTTCATAATATACAACGGTTAGAGAATATACTTCCTGCGGATTTCTTTGTCACAGAGAATGAACGGTCTGCAACGAAAGGGCATCCATTCAAAATCAATAAAATCGTTCAATCAACTAAAGCAGGCCGTATGTAACGCACCGATACTTAATTTGCCGGACATGAATAGGCCTTTTATCTTACGCACAGACGCGTCTGATACAGGACTGGGAGCGATGTCGCTCCAGGGACCAGGGTGGGCACGGAACGTTGTTTCCCGTAGCTTTTGTTTGCAAGTAGCTCTCCCCCAAGCAAAGGCGGTACTCCGTAGTAGAGAGAAAATGTTTAGGAATTGCATGGGGTCTCCAGAAATTTAATCTGTAACTGTTTGGCCAAAGTTTTGTTGTACAGTGTGATCAATGATCCCTCAAATTTCTTAACACACCTAAATTGACAAATGACCACGTTATACGGTGGGCTTTAAAAGTCTAACCCATCGTTTCCGGGAAGGTCCATCACCGGGACTGATATGGTAGGAGCAGACTACTTGAGCCACATCGAATAGATGCAGGTGTTATCAAGTTAGTTGGACAACGTAATGTAATTTTGTGGGGTATAAAGTGTACCAAGAACTGGTCATTTGAGTTGTTGCACGCCGTGTTGTATATAGTGGCATTGTGTGATTAGTGGAAAGAATTATGATGTTATGAGTGTAAATAACTTTTTGCTGCGAAGCTCAAGTCACGGATTCTTAGCGCGCGGTGATGTAGCATTTCTACTTTTTTCAGAATACTATTTCCTGTTTCTTTATGTATTAGATAAACCTTTCAAGTATGAATGAATGCATCGATCTTCGTTTGAGCCGACCAATATTATGTACTTTGTTTGCTTTAACATGCCCGTGTCTGTGGGCGGCGTGGATTTATCTTAGAAAATTGTGCATATTAAGAAGGCAAGGACCGGAGTATTACCCGATTTATGGGGTGCTTTCTTAGTGGGCCAAACCAGGAGACGGTGATTGGTGCACTAGTGTCATGTGATATCTCAGAAACAAGGAGTATAAAAAGAGATTGGATACACGTGTGGTCATCTCAGCGAGCATATCACGGTGAAGTAGAGTGGACACAGAAGGGTCGAGTAGCCTAGTGTGGGATCCCGAGTAGTTATAGTGCTCCTTTGACCGAGCGAAAGAGTGGCCCAGTATGGAGGGTCCCTGTGACTTCCGGTCGCAGAGCCTTCTGGGTACCCTAAGCGCCCCCTAGCGGCGACCTATATACCCCTAGAGCGCCCCCTGGCGACTGGAGCTATCCCTAACCGTCGTAACCCTAACTTTTGATTGGTGTGCTAAAGCATAAACCCCTATCGACTGCTGGAGTTAACCCTAACTGTCGTAACCCCACCCTGTAGACGTTTGCGATATTAACCCTGACGGAATGACCCATTCGCAGCAATTAAGAATAGGGTCATTAATTATCAACGATCAAAGGGACTAATAGAGACGAGAAACCAACACAACACGGTATGGAACGAGTGCACACGTATTTTATTGAACGACACAAGCAGCATGACGATACATCAAGGGTAGCGTGTAATATCACCACTACGACTACGACTACGATGAATATGATGAATATGATGATGATGATGACTTGACTTGCGGATGTTGACCATCACGCCAGAGGTCGCGAGCTTAGGGGTGTCTCCACCTCGACAGAGGCTCGAGGGTGATCGATGATGACGAGGTGACTTGCGGATGTTCACCATCACGCCAGAGGTCGCGAGCTTACGGGTGGTGCATCCACCTCGCCAGAGGCTCCATCGATGTACTACTACTACTACTGTGACGAGCGATAATACAGTCTACCTTATCGCAGCTATTTAAGCCAATAAAACACGCGGCAATCGTTAGCTACTAGATCGGTGCCGAATATGTTAACAAAAGTTCTCATCGGAACGTTAATACAACGAAGCAATACAAAAGCAACACAATATTGTCCACAAACGTTAGACAGAGGACTCTGAAGCCTCTTGGTGTTATGAGTCCAATCGGAACAATGTTCGTTCAGGAAGGTGCGGAACGCAGCGTGTCGTGGCGGCAGACCGTACGAACAGAAGCAATCGCCGCGTCCGTCGGCGTCCAGGTACAGCGCTATCAAATGTTCGTCCGGTTCGTCGCCGTCGTCGGTGTTGCACACGAAGGCCGCGGGCAGAGCGCCGTTTATCGTCGTGGGCAGTCCGTCTTTGGGTACGACGCCGCGTAATATCGATCTGGCGCGCGGGTCCCTCGCCAGTAGTCTAGCGATCTGCAGGGTGTCCATCTCAGTAGTCGTAGATGACGTTGCGGTTCTTGTCGATTTCCAGCACGGACTCGAGCTCGGCGTAGACGACGACGTTCACGGTGTTCAGCAGCGCGTTGCGGAAATGCAGTTCTATGCGCAGGTTGCCCTTTTGTACCAGATGGAAGCAGGGACCGTCGCACTGGTCGGGGGTCAGGTCGAAACCGAAGAAGGTGTAGCCGTGTCGGTAGTCGTTGCGAGTCAGTCCGTTCCCCTCGTCCTGCCACATCTTGCCGGTCGAGGAGAACAGACTCATGTAGCTCCTGACGAAGAGGTCGTCTTCGAAATTGGGCTGGAAAGGTTTGGAGGGTATCTGTCGTCCTTCCACGTACACCGCGTGGAAGTTGATGTCGTTGTTCTTGGCGTGAAACGGATTCTTGGTGTACACGCCGTTGTAGGCATCGTTATCGATGCAGCACAAAACCAGACGTTTCGGCAGGGTACCGAGGAACAGGTTCTCGTACGTGTGCGACCGAGTGAATGAAGAATGAAGTACACCTTGCACTCAACGGATCGCATCGGATACTTGACCGTACTCTTCTCCAGAGCCTTGATGTGCGCCATCTGTACGGTCGGATTCAGGGTGGCCTTCTTTGCAAACAAGGCGGCATTGACTATTTGTATTTTGTAATCGGGGTTGATCCCACCAGCCATGAGTGCAAAAGCAGGCTTACTACGCACCAGTCGAATCTTGACATCGACGCCGTTGATCAGGAATTAATCCTGCAGAAAGAGATCCACGTGGAGACGGCCCATCATATCGACCAGACGACTCCTTACGATGTTCTCTCGTCGAGCCACGAACCCTTCGTTAGCCGCGGGTCCGTCGGCTATCTCGACGGCGTCCATGCGAGTGGCCTTGTCCTTGTGCCACAGCTGACTCGTCAGTTGCGTGTTCTTGGCATCGGGACCGTAGCTCAGCAGCGTCTCTATGTAGGCGCGATACGCATACGTATTGGTCGAAGGGCTCACGAGCGTGCCGTTCAGATAGACGTCGACTTGACTGAACAGCGCATGCAGCCAGTTATTCACTGGTCCCACGGGGTCGGCCAAGTCGAGATCGTCCCCGTTGGCTCGTGTCACCTTCGCCTGCACGTGCAGCATCGTGTTGGCGAGATCCAGGTAATCGTCGCCCGATCCGGGTATGAGGAATTCTATCGGTCCACCCGAGTCCAGAGAGGACATGGGCTGATGTTCCACTACGTGGCTGTCGATGATGCTGTTCTGAGTGGGGGGTACGGTAAAGAGATCCAGTTCGGTCTTGACCCCTTCGCACGACTGTCTATGTACGAAAGCCATCGTCGTTATCGAATATGTCGGCTTCACGTTTCGCGGACGTCTGTCTCTTGCGTCGTCTCTTTGCTAAAGTGACTCCTTTCTTCGCCGGCGCGCGTTTTATACGTTTACGAGCTCGCACGCCAGGGGCCAAACGGCCACGCATCAGATTCCTACCGACATCCGTGACGCGTCGTTTGGTTGCCCTTTTTATGCTCTGTCCAGACATGACGTCGTCGGCTATGCCCACGCCGGTCTTCAACGCCCCCTTTCCCAACGCCACGGCACCTCTCTTGATGAGTGGCATGGCGCTACGCAACAGACCTCCGAACAGACTGCCTAGTCCGTGACCCCGCTGGTATTGGGCACCGGCGAAGTAGGGCAGTGCACCACCCGCCTGACGCGCGTAATACTCGTTGTAATTCATCTTCAGAACAGTCCGGTCCTGCGTCGTCGAAAATGAAGCGTCACCGTCACTCTACCGTACTCGAATGGCACGCGCCGTCCGGTGTCGTCTCTTATATCTATCTCGATCGACTTGAAGTGCGAGTACAACAGAGGCACGTAGTGAATGTTAGTGAACCTATTGGATACCGTGGCACCGTGAATTCCGCCAACCGGGAGGGCTCGCAACAAAGGCGCGACGCTGTCACCGACTATGCGAGACTCCACGAAGTCCGCGTAGACGTAGATGGTATCGAACCCGCGATTCATGTTCACCACGTCTTCGGCTACTTTACGGAAGGGGTACGAATCATCGGGACTGTGGGTAGGTGGCGGTGGTATAATCACGGTGGCCGACGTTCCAACTGGTCTCGGGTGATCGTGCTGGCGTGTGCTGTCTGCTGCTGGTGCTGCCGGCGGACTGGTGACGATCGACTCACGAAATCCTAACATAGGTGCCAACGCACTGTGGTACGGTATGGTGAACACGGTGTCGGATGACATGTACAACGTCATTTTTTTAGTGATCATGCTCAATTTAGCTCGTGTCTTGTCCGTCGCCATAAGTCGCAGACCCCTGTTTACACGGTTCATCAATGTCACGGGACCTCTGTAATACCCCGAGGCTAACTTCATACTCGGGACAAGACCCGTAGGATTTTTCTCATTGAGGAAGAACCAGACATCTTCGTCTGTAACATTGTACCAAGTATGCGGGTACTGTATCTCTGCCAACCCGCATTCCCACTCGCCAGTCAGATCGATACGTCGAGGTAAGGCAGTGTCAGGTAGAAATCAGTCGCCATTGCGTCGCAACGTGGGATTGGGGAGCAGGTAACCCAAAGAACTACTCAACAGGGCCATCCACAGGATAGAATTCTCGTGACCTGTGGTCAGGTTGTAAATACTTACCAGGATGACCGTGAACAAGACGAGGACCTGACACAGAAAGACAATTTCCTCTTTAGGACACACGGTACCGAACAGATGCCAAGGAGTGCTGCTGCTGCTGCTGCTGCTGCTGCTTCTGCTGCTGCTGCTGCTGCTGCTGCTGCTGCTGCTGCTGCTGCTGCTGCTGCTGCTGCTGCTGCTGCTGCTGCTGCTGCTGCTGCTGCTGCTGCTGCTGCTGCTGCTGCTGCTGCTGCTGCTGCTGCTGCTGCTGCTGCTGCTGCTGCTGCTGCTGCTGCTGCTGCTGCTGCTGCTGCTGCTGCTGCTGCTGCTGCTGCTGCTGCTGCTGCTGCTGCTGCTGCTGCTGCTGCTGCTGCTGCTGCTGCTGCTGCTGCTGCTGCTGCTGCTGCTGCTGCTGCTGCTGCTGCTGCTGCTGCTGCTGCTGCTGCTGCTGCTGCTGCTGCTGCTGCTGCTCTATGACGGTGGTGGTGGGGAAGTCTCGTGTTGTCGTGTATTGTGTAATTTCTCGAATGAAGTGTCAACGTACGCGTGGCTAGTCTATATAGTAGAGTGGACGAGTGCCTTGGCATCGATCCAGTTGTTGAATTTGGAGGGATAGCCGAACCATTTCACCAAAGCCTCCGTTCGTCTACCTACCTTACGACGCTGCAGTACCGCTTCCACGTAGTACAGTTTATCGGCGGGTACCGACACCTTCTGCAGCTCCATTTCGTAGAAGGTGCCTTCCAGCACTTCACCGAGATCGTCCCTCAATCGATACACGGGTGGTTCGGAGGGATGAACCTCGTGTATCGTGAACATCTCTTCGCTCCAATTCGCCGCGTAGCCTTTTTCGAACTTACCTTTGTACTTGCTGATGCGCACGCGATCCGACACGCGCAACTTGGGCACGCCCTTACCGTCGTGTCCGTACAGACGCTGCCACACCTGTTCTTGATTCTGGTAACTTACCTGTGACGGAGCCATACCGATACTGCAGTGGGGGGTGTTGTTGTACGATTGCACCAAGTCCCGAAGGACGTCGATGTATCGCCACGTCTGGTGTTTCGTGAAGTATCGCCACATGCGCGTCTTCAACGTTCTCTTGATTCTTTCCACGACGCTCGCCTTCGTCTCCGCGTTGTGCGTGGAGAAGTGATGGATGCCGTGCTTCTTCAATAGAGCCTGAACGGATTTATTAAGAAATTCCAGACCTTGATCTGTCTGCAACGTCTGTGGCCAGCCTTTGCTGAACGTGCTGTCAAGCGCTGCTACCAACGACGCCGCGGACTTGTTCTTCATGGGAACACACCAGGCCACTTTCGAGAAGACGTCGATCACCGTGAGGAGAAAGGTCATACCGTCGTTGTCCTTTTTCAAATTCGACAGATCGACGAGATCGGCCTGCCACTGCTGACGTAGACCACCCACGATGACGCGTCGTCTCTTGAAATGACATCTAGCCGGCTTGTGTAGGGTATAGGCGTCCTGTTCCGACAACCATTCCGCGACCCTCGACTCCGCCATAACTACCTACCCTTTTCGGATCGAAGTAGACCGTCCTAAGTGGTTGTTCTTTCCTAGGCGCCATTAAAAGAGTTCCGATGAATTGGCGGTGGTGGTTGTGATGTTGATTCTGTAGCACGGTTCTCGATGAGTGACAACGAGTACGCTGTTCGAGCTATAGCGTCGACAATCAAGTAAAGTCCACCGCAAAATACTGCAACGATGACGCAACGGTAGTACGTGTCCTGTGGATCGCTCGACATCGGAGCGCACACTATGCAATGGATACGTCCCGCATCGTTTTAAATATCTTCCCAACTAGCCAATGACGCCAGAGCCTTGCGTTGACGTTCTGGAGGTGGGGTGAGCATGGAATGTTCCATCTGACTGCGTCGACTAGCGAGGGGTGTCCAACTGAGCGATCTTCGTGCGCTACCACCAGAGCGAGGGGTAGTCGACATTCGACGACGGCGACCTGGAGGGGATGTCATCGTCGGCGTCGTCGCCTGACGTATGTAGGCTCTCCTGGTGACGTTACCGATCAACTCCATGGGTAGGTTGATGGTACGGAGTTGTCGTGCGAATGGCTGCCATCATATCGGATCGGTCTTTCTCTTACGAAACAGATCATTCACGAGATCCACCACGTTACTTCCGACAATCGGCAAACCCTCGTGGATAAGTTCGCCACGTGCGGTCCACGCGATATCTCGTTTGAGATGCTCCATCAAACGTCTGGCTTTGACCTGCATGGTCTTGTGAACGGTGTCCACGACGTCGGCCTCTATTCCGCTACTAAGAGCTCCTACTGTTCCCTCCACCACAGATACCGGCCTCACTCCCGTTCCTGACCCCGATGCTGATGCTGACATCGACTTGTTCAACGAGACCACGCGTACCGGTTCCTTGACGTGTTTATCGGACAAGGCGTTGTACCGCTGCAACACCTGATTATACAATGTTACCTTGGTCCTGTCGTTGAGGTCCTTTCTGTCGAGGATAGTCCTCATCTCGTCATCGAGGGCTTGCACCTTCTTACCTAAGGTGTCCGTCGGGGGTGGTGGTGGTGGAGGTGAACGAAGCGTGTCCAACATTCGTGGGTCCACCAAGGCCATCTTGCGTGCGTGTTCCATCTCTCTATCTCTACCTCTTGAGCAGCACCTCTCGGAGCAAGGGTAGAAAGACCGAACTTGCCAACGGTGCTAAGAATGCCGATAGGAAACCTCCGCTCTGTCCCTCGCCGACCTGCTGTTGCAGCAAGATGCGTCTTCTCCTGGCAGCTGGCGTTCGTCTCTGAGCCAACTCGCGTAACTTCGTCCTGTATTTACTCAAACGTCGCCTCTGTAATTCGCTCAATGGAATGTTCTTTTTTAATATGTTGTAGGCACACTCGGCTAGTGCACACAGCAGATCGGCGTCGGCGTTGGCGATGATGGCCCTTTTTAGTTTGTTGCTCTTGATTCTGTTCAGTGCCTATACGATGTGTCTCTTCACCAGCTCAGACATGGTGCGAATGAAGAGACTATCCACGCTTGCGGTCTTTTTATACCTTCGGCAAGTACCCGTACTGAACACCGTCGTCTGGAAAGATGGCCGTGCGCAGACGCATGTCCTCGGGCGCGTCCTGTTTGAGATCGACTAATAGATAGCCGTACGGTACCGACGTGGAGTCTTTAAAAGCCTCTTGAACGAACTTGACGCGCCCCGGATACATATTTCGAGCCAAGTGCGACATGTGCGATGCATCACGAGGATTCTTGAACACCACCATGTACTGAGAATTCAGACTGATGGTACGACTCTCTTTGTTTTTGGGGAACAGGTTCTGTACGAGATGCAGCACGGACGTGTTCCTGTGATGACTTTTTTAGTGAACAAGGTCGTGACCCGTTCGTCCGTTTCTGCCATGAGATCGTCTATGACGATGAGGTTCCTCGTCGACGAATCGAACATGCTCGCACTCGGCAACCCTTCCTCGAACCGCACGTCGACCAAGTCCATCGTTGCGTAAGCCTCTTGCCATTCTCCGTAACACCACGTGATCCGTTCGGGGGGTGGATCGATCATCGCAGCAGCGTGACGCAGCATACGCGTCACGAAAGTACTTTTGCCGCATCCCGTCGGTCCGGCGACGATGCACGTGAAAGGATGTCTCCACCGTGCGTCCATGATCGCTTATGAAAGACGACCACAGTGCATCGCCTTTTTCTACACGTCCACCGGACCCGTACTCACCCCGTCCTCATGCACCACGCGTTTGGCGTAGAAGTAGGTGAGAGCAGCTCGTTCCTGCACGTACGTCAACACGGTCGAGTGACGCACCCGGAACCCGCGGTTCTTTCCACTTTCGCTCCGACGGTTGGTGAGCACCTCCAGGAACGCGTTCTTGTCGATGTCGTTGTGACGTTTGCTCAGTCCTTTGGTGCTGTATTTGTCGATGGGTCCGAAACAATAGTACGTCTTGCTACACAACCCCACGAACCCGTCACCGGGCCACTCCACCTTGAACAGACCAGGTGTCCTCTTATCATACGCCCTGCGCGCCTTACAGCACGCCTCGTCGCCGACCCACGGTCTATTGGCGAGTCGACAGTTCCGATGGTCGTCGCAACATTCGGACGGCAACCATTCGGAGCGGTGCCGGAAGTAATGTTCTCATAGTTCCGGGGTCACGAGGGCGTCGACGGACTCGCCGGCCAAAGCCAAATAGGCAGAGTCCGTATCCATCTCGCAGTACTGAAAAAGAGGGCGCTCCAGGTACCTGTCGATGAAGTCGTAATATAACTACAACATGCGCATCTTCGCGTACTGTAGAACGAAGAATCCCACGTGCACGGGAAGGGTGTACGTGACGGTTTTCTTGTTCATCTCTATCTCGTACGCATCGTCGATGACGACGTCGAGTTGTCGGAATCGTCTATCGTTGACCATGAGCGATGCTGCCTTCTCCGTACAGTAGTTGACGTCACGATGTCGGTCCACGTTGGTGATGGTCTTTCCGTAACCCGAGTTCCCCAGCAACTTCATGGTGTCTGCGATGATGGCCTTGTGCGAGTGGACGTCTCCCTCGCGTCGCGCCGTGGACACTGCATCGCCGAACCGCCTGAAGCATTGGACGGGATCGTACTCAACGACCTGATACACGTGCGTCACTTCGAGACCGTGGTCCATATACCATCGCAGCAGAGGAGTGGCGAGCAAGATCTTATCGCCTCGATAACTACCCACGAGCATGCGTCCCGGAGTCGCCATGATGTTGTGCTCCTCTGCGTATCGGCGCATGAACGGTCCGAGATCGTCGCGTGTCAAAGGGATGTTCTTGAACACGGGCTGCATCTCGGCAAAGTGCTCGCGCAATGCTTCCGGTACGCAAAGGTCACACTCGATCAGACCGAACACGGTTCCGGCACGCACGCCGTTCAGTATCTGTTGCGACGTCATCGTCCATCGTGCGTGACGTCGTCGTGGAAATGCAGCATCCAGACACTTTTTCACGACAGGATCTCGTCTCGTCTTTTTCCACTCGCATTCCCACAACTCGACGACCTTGACAAAGTGACGGAGGTAGACGGTGTTCTTTCGGGTCTAGGCGAGCAGTTCAGTCATGGATTTCCCGATGACCTCGTTGACCTCTTTACCAGTGCACGGGCAGCCATGGAAAAAACATCCGTGGTACTGATAAGCCGTTTTCGTCTCGCTGCACCACCCGTCCACCAACAGTTTGCCTATTCTCTTCTCTCTACCGTTGATCTGGTGTCGTATGTCGTCCCGTGCGTTCGGATTCCCAAGTCAACCATTCCGCAGCCATCTGTCCGTACAACTGCGCCGATTCGGGTCGGAAGTCGTTCTCTTCCCGTCGTCGCGTGTACCATCCCATAGGCATGTCTTGCATGAGTGACCACACGTACAGGGCGTTGGCATCGTATCCGACGATGGACCTCTCCGTACTCGTTGTGACGTAGCGTGGTGACCCCTTTCTCGTGATAGCGGTGAAAAACGAGCGGAGGTCCGCCGACCACGTGATCTTTGACGAGATGATGAAGATCTTTATTCTTCTCGTTGAAGATGGTAAAGTAGGTCTTCTCTTGAAGGTCGTTGAACAGGTAGAGCAAGGTCAGACCAGGTACGCTGATGCCTTGCTTGAACATGTCTATACCACGTTGCTGGTAGAAGGCAAACTGTCTGTCGATGGCCTGTAGAAAGGGAACCACGTCCCTGTTGTTGTACCAGACGAGAAAGTCTCGCAAAGTCGTCATGGAGTTGTCGCGCCAGGCCTCTTGACAACTGGCATAATCCTCGTCGGAAATACCTTCGTTCTTCAGTCGACTGAAGAAGGCCTGTTTCGATGGAAGTGCGGTGTCGTCGAGTCACTCCAGACGGTCCATGTACTCGTACGGGAAATGACCTTTCGTCACCTCGCATCCGTACGCCTTCAGATACTTGTCGTAACTGAACCCGGGGGCTATGTAATTGATCATGTCTAAGAATTTCAGCTGATCCGTCGAAAGACACATGAACGTGTTGTTGCGTTTGATGACGAAAAAAGACCCGATACCCTCATTCTCTTCTTCTTCTTTGTCGTCTTGTTCTTGTTCTTGTTCCCCTGTCTTTGACGTGGTGGATAGGAAGTAGGGTATGAGGAACTGTTTGATGGCATTGAGATCATACTTACCCGAATTGAACCCGATGACAGGTAACTGATGCATTCATCCATAAAGTTCTCCCATCAGCTTTTTGTATGGATTGGTCGCCGGACGAGATTTCTTCTTGTCGATGGCTGATCGTGCAGCCTCCTCCCTTTCGTCCCAGTTCGTCAGTTCCTCTGCTAGTTGTTCCAAGACATCTTCGTACGAGTGTTTGATCTTATCGTACGCGGCGTCACTCATCGCTTGTAAGATATCCATCATTCTACTCACCAACTTGTTGGTGTCTCCATCCGTGACGAGACATTGCACTCGCTCGTGTCCGGGTACGTTGGATGCCACGCTGACGCTCAGTGGAACGTGACGCGCCACCCAGTGGACCTTGTTACTATCCGACGGAAGTTGTTCCGTGTCGAACCAACACTCGAAGTCAAAGGTAGCTCGATACGGATAGTACCGCAACGATTCAGCCACGCGAATGTTCTCGTCGTCCAGACGTTCGAACACCGATGGAGTCGAATGGTACACGCCACCAGGATAGACTCGATGCACACACCCCGTGCACGTGCGCTCATGTCTGCGCAGCATAGATGCTTTATTCCATAACGAGTCACCGCACTTCCGACATCGATACGAGTGACAGTACATGCGGACATCTTGGATGAATGAAAAATGTGTTTCGTGAAGGTTGAGATACATTGTTCCGGGGTACTTGCATAACGATCGACGGACCAGTTCGGCAGTCGACTTACCATCCTCCGCATCCTCTGCATCCGGTTTGACGAGTTTATACACGCACACGTTCGTTTTGGAACGTGGTCTCTACGCGATAGAGGTCATCCAGCGTGACCCCTGCAAATTCTTCCATGGGTACGTGGTCTTGATCGCATGTCTCGTACAGCGTCTTCACCGCCGGTTCCAATCGATATAGATCGCATCCTCGATGCAGGGCCAGACATCGGAAGAGACACAGGTTATCATTGTACCTCTTGTGATGGTTGGGTTCCGTTTCCAGACCGATGACGCTTTTCTTCTTCTTGATGTAGGGCGAAAGAGGGATCATGCCTACACATCCTATAGGGTGATCGATGACGCGGTTAACGAAGAAAGTGACATTCGTCACGAGTTCGCACACCCACGCAGAATCCGGTCTTTGATTGATGGACCATTGCAAGCCGTCGGTTTCTCGGATGCGTTCGAGAAAGTCATCAAAGTCCTTGCTGTTGGTGACGAGACTGGGTTCGTCTAGGTAGCGTCCACAGCAATTACACGAGGAATGATAGTACTTGTATTGACCCGTGTTCTTGTTTCTCAGAACGAACCCGTAACTGAGGTTAATCTTGAACGCATTGGTCTGTTCCTGGAACATGATCTTCAAAGACGGTTCTAGGACGGTCGTGTCTAGCGTGGTTAATCTGTAATCGTATCTGCATTGGAGAGGACCTCTCGACACGTGGGTCCTTATAGCAGACAGTTCCGTCGACAGAGTGTCGGAGAAGGGAAGTCGATCGGGTGGTTCTAAGGGGTCTTCTTCGGTAACGAGTGGATGGTGGGATGGGGTAGTGTCTTCTCTTTTTGATCTCTTCGGTGCTGGCGGCTCGGTGACGTCGGTACACGCGGTTCGCGCGTGTATGGTCAGATGGTTACGTCTTTCGAACTTCCGTCCACATTTCTTACACGCGTAGACGGTGGTGTTGCTTCTACTACTACTACTACTACTACTACTACTACTACTACTACTACTACTACTACTACTACTACTACTACTACTACTACTACTACTACTACTACTACTACTACTACTACTACTACTACTACTACTACTACTACTACTACTACTACTACTACTACTACTACTACTACTACTACTAGTACTACTACTACTACTACTACTACTACTACTACTACTACTACTTCTACTACTACTACTACTACATACCGACCTTACGTGACGCTGTAGGTTGTCCAATCTCCCGAAGGTGGTACCGCATTTCTCGCATGCGTATTTCGCTCTCTTTGCGTGGTCGCTAGGTGGCACCACTGTTGGTGGTGCCACCGAGTATGAATAAAAGTCCCAAGATGACGTCGAGCGACAACTCTGCACGTGACGTTGTAGTTCTGCACACGTGTCGAAGGCGAGCCCACAGTGACGACATTGATGTCTTTTCATGGCGATGATCGCATCTACAACTGAGAGGGAATGGACTCTCAGTGCATCTATATATAGTGCATGTGGGGTGGTGGGGTGGTGGGGGTATTTCTATATTTACTAATAAGACTTCAATGTATGATAAGAGGCGTTCCTATAATAATGGCTACTATTGTCCACTATGTCCACTATAATCGACTACCGGTTCCCTTTCGACTATGGCAGAGGGGTGTCACTCGTTGGAATAATATAACAATGACGGCACAACACGTTCCATTCCATTTTGACACTTTTTTATTCAATAAAATACATATGTTGTGTATGAAATATATATATACTGTACTGGTATGAAAGGATAGACTTCTCTATATATAAGATGATGACATATGACGGTGGTTTGCGGGTTTGTTATTACCACGACAGTGACCAGTAGCTTGCGAACGTTTACCATCGCGCCACAGGCTAGTATGATGGAACTGACTTGTGGGTTTTTACACCACGACAGAGGTCAAGTGCGTGAATAATGAATTATATATATAGAAGTCGGTCTCTTCATACATAAAGAATACTATGTACATATTTCATAGAAAAAATACAAGAGGATAAAGAAAAATAAATGTATTGAAAGAAAATGCATCACATCAAGTCAATAATGATATATAAGATTAAAGACAATATATAAGATTAAAGACATTAACAACAATTACTACTTAATTAGTCTAAAGCTAATTATATATAAAATTAAAGACAATAATAATATATATGATTAAAGACAACAATATTAATATATAGGATTAAAGACAATAATAATGATATAAAAGACACTAATAACAATTACTAACTAAAGAATAAGATTAAAGATAATACTAATATATATGATTAAAGGCAATATTGATATATAACATTAAAGACATTATTAACAATTACCAACTAAGTCTACATGAAGTCAATAACCAAGTGCGCGCGCGTGCGTGCGTGCGTGCGTGCGTGCGTGCGTGCGTGTGTGTGTGTGTGTGTGTGTGTGTGTGTGTGTGTGTGTGTGTGTGTGTGTGTGTGTGTGTGTGTGGCGTGTTCACAGCAACCAAGGGTTGAAACACGCCACTTCTTGAATGAGAAATGTCTGCGTCTCCTCCGACAGCAGCCTCGCGCTTGCTTCTGCGCATATTTTGACAGTGGCTTCGGCTACTGTCAGAGGTGTGTGATGTGATCTGTACATTATATGGTGAGTTATCGCTTCTGTAAGCATAATGTTCGCTGTTTCTGGAGTCATAATGTTCATGGATGGAGTCTGAGTCGTTGATGGTGGAGTGTTCTCGCAATAGCACTCACACGCGCATATTGCTGGCTGTGTGTCGAAAGATATCGCCGTGTTGGAGGACGAGGACGATGACGACGACGGTGGCGGCGGCGACGATGATGGTGGCGGCGACGCTGGGCTAAATTCGAATGTTGATGGTGGTGATGGTGGCGTCGACAAACTAAACCCGAACGATGTTGAGGGTAGTGGTGGTGGCATCGTCGTTGACGACGATGGCGACTGCATCGTTAGAAACGACGGCGGAGTGGTGGTGGTGACATTGGTGCTGCGGTTGCTGCTGCTGCGGTTGGTGCTGCTGCGGTTGGTGCTGCTGCTGTTGCTGCTGGTCGACGCTTTTTGTTGAGCACCAACCGCAGGTCGTTATCCGCTAACGGCGGCGTGATTCGTTTGCGCGCCGCCGTTGCCGTTGTCGTTACCACCTTCGCTTTGTCGAACAGATCGTTGTCGTCGTCTCTGTCGTTATTGTACGCCTCGCGCAGCTGTACGAGGCCGTTATGTATCTATAGACAGGACAACAAAAGACACACCTGTTTAATCACTGTCAGTAACATCATTCTTACCTGCATATCGACTGGCTATGGTCGCTCTGACCGTGTCTGCCATGTCGAGACTCCATTGCATTTTCCCAAACCTCTCCTCCAACGCTATGACAACCCAACGCAAGATGTGCATGATAAGACCGGAAGAAGGTACGTAATACTCATCTTCCTATAGATCTAATATACGAAACACCTCGTTACACGCATAACGAACGCACGCTGCGTCTACCGCCGCGTCGAAGGTATTTTGATTCATCATGGCTTCCGCACGATTCCAAATTCTGTCTATGTTCGTTACCGTCACCAGCATATCATGATCGTTGCCGTTGTTACTACTGCTACTGCTGCTACTGCTTATGACAATAGCTGCATCGTTACTGCTGCTGCTGCTGCTGCTTACGACAATAGCTGCATCGTTACTTTGCTCGTCTGCTATAAACAGAGTCGGTTCGGTAGAGGAAGTGATGGATGGTGAGGATGGTAATAGATTACGATCTTCATAAGCATCTAACCACTCCTGTACCATTTTGTTCATGGTTATTTCATCGGGACCTGTGCTGCTGTCAGCGCTGGCGTCGACGACAGCATTCTCTTTGTCTTCCTCCTACAAAGAGAATACTTCGTCTAGTACTTCCAGCTCTGACGCGTTGTAGTTGACGTAGTTGTTGTTTATGCGTTTTTTAATGGTCGCCATGACACGGACCCCCCTCAGCACCGACAGCGCAGCCGACCGGTCTTCGTCTGACGTCATAGCGACGTATGCGTTAGCGGCAAAGCCTAGTACTTTCGCTGCCACTTCGTTAAACAAACTGACCCAGGTTTCTGTGCCGATCCAATCCTGCAGGAGGACACGCAGGTTGTATCTGTACGTAGGAGCTCTCTGCCATTTGTGAACTGGACAATAGTAGCCTTGTTTATGCCGCTGGACGCCTTTGGGACACTGCGAGCACGATATATACACAACATATTTCTCCTGCGTGGCAAAAGCGACTATAGTTAAAGGTCTTGCAAATTTGTAAGTTCCAGCACTTACCTCTGACTGCAATCGTGTCAGGTTCATCATCATCTGTTGTTCTTCTGCAAACTGCTGTGCGGCCATGACTTCGAAGACTTGAGCGAGGCAGGAGGCAGTCGATCGATCGAGAGAGTTGGTTATGGCAGTTAGAGCTGCGAGGCTCTTATATAGCATGGCGCGCCTTTCTTATCTGGCCAGCTGGGGCGCTGGTATGCTTTGCGCTATCGCCGCGCATTCCTATCGTCTGGGTGTTGTTGACGAGCGCGCATTCCCGTCGCCTGTTTTTTTCGAACGAACTCGCGACAATTCACGAGTATCTGACCCAACACGTTCTGTCCAGGCTGTCCAGTGTAGGTGAGCATGCTCCAGAATCCTTCCCTGCTTCTCACGCATTCCATTAACGGCGATGGATATGTGTTTAACAATCGTTTGCGTAGTGTCGAGTCGCGAAATTTAATCGCAACTAACGTGGTCATTACAGATCGTCTCTGTTTGTTCCATTGTGCACGTAAATGCTCCTTCTCTCGGATGGTCTTGCTAAGGTATTTCGCCTGTAGTCCGGTTCGTGTGGCTAGCATCTTTTCCGCCGTCTCGACATCGCCATAAAATATGTATTTACTGTACTGGTACGCAGCTTCAACGGTGTTAAAAATATGACCCCATGCATCTATACTACACACGTAGAAGTTAGATAGGAAAGTGTTTCCTCCTCTGAAGTATATAGGACGATTCATTCTGATTTTATGTTGTTCAAAATTACATGCGCTGTATTTAATACCGGTGATATTATACAACATTTGCCTAGGACTCGTTGACTTGGTTTTTACGCGTGATAAATGGGATTTCGGTTTTCAGCGTGGGTTAGTTGACACTTCTGCGGCGGCCTTATCGCTGTGAGGAATTGCTTATTGTTTTACGTCGAATGTCTGGAATTCGATGCAACGTTGGTATAGGACTCACTGACTTGGTTTTTTTTACACGTGATAGATGGGATTTGGCTTTCAGCGTCGATTCTCTGACACTTCTGTGATAGACTTAACGAACATGTTTTTCGTTGTGAGGGATTGCGTATTGTTCTAGCGGGTTTGGGAGTTGTTTTTTCGCATTCCACTTCGATACATTTTATTAGTATTGTTCCCTAGCGGCTGTCTGGCGTTTCTTTTTCGCATAACTTTCTGACTTTGACAGATTTGTTATTGTGTTATAGTGGCTTATGTCAGCTGTCTGCATTGTTTGACGTTTACTATATAAGGCCGTTCTCAAACTGGGTATTTCTTTATACACTTACCGTCGTTCTGTTGCTGTCGTCGCTGTTGTTGCTTCTGACGTCACTGTCTACCATTGCGCTATGCTCCGATATGCTGGTCGTCTACGTCGAACTCGGGGTCGCGTTGAGCCTGATACTGCATCGCACGTAAGTACATAATGTCTGTCGTTGTTTGCACGATTGGTAACTAATACATACTCCTATGCTTTTAAAAGCTTTTAAAAACATCTACATAACACATAGTTTAACTTTAAGAGACATCTTTTATGCGACTGTGGCCTATTTCACAACGCTTGGTAGCCGGTTGCTAGAAGTCTACTCATAAATAACACACGAGCCGAGCCGGGTCATCGGGTCACTGTTATCGTCTGTGTGTGGCCTACTTCCACACGCCGCTTGCTAGCCGGCTGGCAGCCTAGCCATAAATAACACACGAGCCGAGCCGGGTCGTCGGGTCACTGATAGCGTCTGTGCGTGACCTACTTTCTACACGCCTGCTAGCCGACTGCCACCGGTCTAGCAATAAAAACCATCAGGCCGACTTCCCTAACGAGCCGGGTCGAAAGTACGCCTTTCGTCGCTCTCGGATTTCCCATAGCTTATTAACACATGCATGTGTTATTTAAGAAACGTATATAGCATACTTTTAACAAAGTCTCGAATGTACCTTTTACAATGGCTCGATTTTCATGTGTCTTTCACTCTGGTTTTCAGCTTCCATAGACGAGAGTGGGCAGCTGTGATGGAGGAACTGTGTCGCTATATACCGCGCATAGACAATGATGACGACGACGACGATGATGGCTACGACAGGCCTGCGGCTACAGAAAGTTGGGATGATGAATGTAACGATTATGCTTCCTTTCTTGAGCACAGACAAATGTGGGCTGCCGTTATGACGGAACTTGGGATGATTCGGCCACTCGAGCGAGTTGAGATGGAAATGTTGCATGCATGCATGCAACGCCCGAGGCGAGCCACGAATGTCGCTAGCACGATTAGACAAAGAGGCACTAGCACGCCTGCCGCGCTCTGATCGCAGATGGATATGGGAGGCCGTGATGGGCGAATTGATCGAAGCCGTCAAGGCACGTCATGTCCGACGCATGCAACGGCCTACCAAGTTGATAGACAGACGCGGGAAGTCGCTGCCACGCTTGAACTTCGATTGAGATCGAAGAACGGTGAACACTATGTTTTAATATAATATATCGATATTTTTAAATAAAGCGAAGAACGATGAACAATATTTATATGACTATGCTTTAATATGATTTGATATATGGTTATTTTTAGATAAAGCGAAGAACGATATTTATATGACTATGCTTTAATATGATTTGATATATGGCTATTTTAAAATAATTATATTACTATGATCTGATGATTTTTAAATAATAAAGTTTCTTTGTGACTTCATTCAATGAGGTGTAACGACGCTAGTAAAAGAAATATGACCACGTTTCACCCTGCTACCACATACAATAACGAACGGATGAATATTTATACACACACATACACACATCCATGTAGGCTACAGAATGCAGATAGGGTAACGCTGGCTACAACGAACCGGGTGGTTGTAGGCTATAGAATGCGGATAGGGTATCGCGGACGACAATGAGCCAGGGGTTAAATGCCTTGGGGTACAATTAAAATTATCTCGCTCCTTGAGGGATTGGGGTAGCGGTCACTTTAGGGTAGCGGTCACTCCGTTAGGATCAGGGGTCACCGCTGATGAGGTCAGGTCGGGATCATGTAAAAAAAGTTGGGGTTACGACGGTTAGGGTTAGCTCCAGTCGCCAGGGGGCGCTCTAGGGGTATATAGGTCGCCGCTAGGGGGCGCTTAGGGTACCCAGAATGCTCTGCGACCGGACGTCACAGGGACCCTCCCTACTGGGCCACTATTTCGCTCGGTCAAAGGAGCACTATAACTACTATCCCGGATGTCAAGTGAAGGGCCTGTGTGAGTCAGCCACGTGGAACGTAAGAATGCGTATGTCGGTGGAATTGCATACTCTCCACTAAAGTTTAGCTGATTTTCTCAGCAGAGCCACTAAGTAGGTTGACAGAATGACAGTTCGACTGATGGCTTTTCATTCAGAATGTAAACGTACATGTGCATGTTATATACAGCACGATACTAGACAGTCCATGATAAGAGATTGTTATTATGCGACTGTCCCTATCGAAGGAATCCAAATTTTTCAACGACATTTTGCTATTCTTGAGCTGTAGCTGTATCGCCTCGCTAAGTAGTATTTGTCTTTTGTTGTCACGTAAACAACAATGTGATTACAGTAGCATCAGTACAGTTGCGTTGTGTTCGTTTCACATGAATGTGCATATTAGATGTGGATTTTTTTTTTTTTTTTTTACAAGCTAATTCTTAAAAGCCCGGGTTTATGTCACAGATCGGAGATCGTGTGAGGTTGTATATAATTATCTTGTTTACTTTAGTCACATAGCGATTGTAATTTTGGCAAGAATCGCGCTAGTGGCGCCGAATTGCGAACGGTGGC
Source organism: Lamellibrachia columna (assembly GCA_963662155.1). Taxonomy (NCBI): domain Eukaryota; kingdom Metazoa; phylum Annelida; class Polychaeta; order Sabellida; family Siboglinidae; genus Lamellibrachia; species Lamellibrachia columna. The sequence goes on from OY759264.1 coordinate 56,390,623, forward strand.
TAATTTCGAGATCGGAAATATATTTTTTCCAACTGATTAACAAATAAATAAAATGTTATTATGTTTGGTACCATTGCAAAACTTGTTGTCTACTGATATTGTTCATCATTGTATTATAACCTAATTATGGTGAAGAACGAATACTTTTTGATACAGTCGAGTTTGTTGTTTTGTGTTTGTGAAAGCATATATATATATATATATATATATATATATATATATATATATATATATATATATATATATATATATATATATATATATATATATATATATATATACTGGCTATATTCCGTACCGCGTATATATATATATATATATATATATATATATATATATATATATATATATATATATCCGTCGACACGGGGTTAGGGTCAGAACTACGGTTTGCTATCGTCGCCAGGGGCGCTTCACAGCCGCCAGGAGGCGCTCACGCTATCCACAAGGCTGCGCGCGCAGCACTATAGCGGGGGGCTTTGCTGCGTCGCCAGCCAATGGTATTCATTCCGGTTGGCTGGCTCGCCTATGTAAACCCGCCCCACCACTCGACGAACCGGACTACACACGATACACACTGAACCTCCGTCGACAGCACTCACACCACCCTGCGTACGACACACACCGCGAGATCCGTTCGCAGAGCAGTAAGTACCAAACAGCTACAATATTGTCTGTGTATTGATGAGATTACGCACATTCACACCTAATAACTTAGCAGTTTATTTACAAAACTGGAGGATATTGTTCAACTTTGACATGCATAATTATAATACGCGAATCAAGAATGCCAGATACACTTTGGCCGTCCGTCGACGGCAGACACATTATTGCTGCGTACGACAAACACCGCGAGATCTATATAGAGTGCACTATGTACCAAACAGCTATACTGCTGTCTGTGTATTGATGAGACTACGCACTTCCATACCTAATGACTTAGTTCATTTACAACATTGGAGGATAATTTTTCAATTTTAACATACATAATGCCAGCTTTTGCACAGAGGACAACTTTTTGTAGATAAGAACTGCGGCAATTAGCCAGTTTCGAACGTTTTTCATAGCAACAGGCAGCACAGATAGAAGTAGACGAATTCAGTCAAGCATGGCGCCCAGCAATAACTCTCCACAGGCTGGCTAACATGAAACCCAAGACTATGTCATTGTTCAAAACTCCAACAATTAATGTAATATCCAGTGTGCAGCCAACCATAAGAGGTGTCATCCGTTTTCAGGAGTGACAACTGTGTTAGCTCCTTGGCACAGTTGCAATAACAATGGTGTCAACCTAAACAATTTAATACACGTTCCCATTATGAAATGGGAATTGCCTGTAATAGTCAACATTTGACTCAATCCGGTTACGGAGATCTAGCATGTATTGATACGTCTCATCTAGGTCTTCGTCGGGTCTGTCATTTACCCGCCATCATGGGCCCACGACTGTCCTTCCATACAGTGGTTGAAAAGGAGAACATTTCATATATATATATATATATATATATATTATATATATATATATATATATATATATATATATATATATATATATATATATATATATATATATATATATATATATATATACACACACGCACGAAATGTTCTCCTTAGCCGACGGCAACAAAGGACTTTCTTTGAAATAGGCTGTGCTTTGACGTAGTACAACTGCGTTTTTGTCGGTAGAGACGAAACCTGCATCTATTCCACTAGGCTTTAGTGTAGGGTAATTTGCATGGCCCTTGTCGTTACTGCCCACATGTTGTTTGGACCTTAATTGTGTTCGCACTAAATTTAATTGTGTATTTTCGCACGCTAGAATCGGATCAGACTTGGACTTGCCAGTTAGGCGTTGGGTGTATAGAAGTCCCATGTGATTACAGTGTGTTGTTCTTTACTACGGCGACTCAGAAATATAAGAGAGATTTTCTGATTTAAACTTGTAACAGATTAAGAGGAGTACTAGAGTGCAGCTCGCACTTATTTGTTGTCAAATGTGTATTTTATTTTTATGTATTACCCACTTAGTAATTATTTCATGTTTAACGTTTATTTGTAAACATGGATTTGAGGTAACTGGTCGAGTTAGACGGGAAGTTGGGTGTCGCAGGTCCTGAACTTCAGGCATTTGTTCGGGAAGAACAGGAGCTGAACGCCAGGCTGCTCGGGCACAAACGAAGGAGGAAGCAGAGCGCCAAGCGAAGGAGGAATTGGAGAAGGTAAAACTCCAGGCCGAAATCAAAGAGAGAGAGAGAAGGGGGCGAGCCAGAGAGAACATGAGATGGAAATGGATCACGAGAAGGAACTGGCGATGATCCACAAGGAGGCTGCAGCAGCAGGCAACAAGGAATCGGCGATGGAATCCCCAAGGTGATCCCCAAGATGATCCCCAAGGTGATCCGAAGTCCTCCACTGCCTTGTTTTAATGAAAACTCGGATTCCATGTATGCTCATCTTCAGCGTTTTGAACGCTATGCAGAGATTTAGGGCTGGACAAAGATAATTATGCAGTTTTTCTAACCGTTTTGTTGCGGGTCAAGCCTTAACAGTTTATTTCCGTTCTCCGGCATAGGTTGCGAATGATTATACCATGTTGAAGCAGGCCCTGTTAGAGTGGTACCGTTTAACGGTAGGAGATTTTCGTAAGAAGTGTTATACGTTCACGATAGATTCTAAGGAAACCATGTCGCAATTCTTTGCTCGTTTTCAGCATTATTTATCCCAGAGGATCGCATTATCGAAGATTAATGAAATTATTGACGGGTGGAAGGAACTTAAGATGAAAGAGCAGTTGTTGTTGATGTGTCCATGCGAGTTATCACTCTTCGTGGGGGATCACAAACTCAAAGGAAAGGGGGAATTGTTAATGTTGGTAAATACCTTTACTGATGTCCATTCCTTTTTTTGGAAAGAGAGAGATTCCTAGAGATCGAATTCGATGTAACCCCGTTCTGGCATCACGCCCGTGTAGTAAGTTTGAGCAGCGGAAGTATCCACATTTTCTCCTCGCCCCGCTCAAAAAGTAGAAATTCACCGCAGTTGAAAGTAAGTCCCGTACTGGGAAATTGTCCTAAGGAAAGATCTTCCTAGCCATCCTTGGTCAGTGTGAAAAGGTGACGCCTTGTAAGACCCCATCTGGACTACTGCGTTCATAATATTCAACGGTTAGAGAATATACTTCCTGCGGATTTCTTTGTCACAGAGAATGAACGGTCTGCAACGAAAGGGCATCCATTCAAAATCAATAAAATCGTTCAATCAACTAAAGCAGGCCGTATGTAACGCACCGATACTTAATTTGCCGGACATGAATAGGCCTTTTATCTTACGCACAGACGCGTCTGATACAGGACTGGGAGCGATGTCGCTCCAGGGACCAGGGTGGGCACGGAACGTTGTTTCCCGTAGCTTTTGTTTGCAAGTAGCTCTCCCCCAAGCAAAGGCGGTACTCCGTAGTAGAGAGAAAATGTTTAGGAATTGCATGGGGTCTCCAGAAATTTAATCTGTAACTGTTTGGCCAAAGTTTTGTTGTACAGTGTGATCAATGATCCGTCAAATTTCTTAACACACCTAAATTGACAAATGACCGCGTTATACGGTGGGCTTTGAAAGTCCAACCCATCGTTTCCGGGAAGGTCCATCACCGGGACTGATATGGTAGGAGCAGACTACTTGAGCCACATCGAATAAATGCAGGTGTTATCAAGTTAGTTGGACAACGTAATGTAATTTTGTGTGGTATAAAGTGTACAAAGAACTGGTCATTTGAGTTGTTGCACGCCGTGTAGTATAAAGTGGCATTGTGTGATTAGTGGAAAGAATTATGATGTTATGAGTGTAAATAACTGTTTGCTGCGAAGCTCAAGTCACGGATTCTTAGCACGCGGTGATGTAGAAGTTCTACTTTTTTTCAGAATACTATTTCCTGTTTCTTTATGCATTAGTTAAACCTTTCAAGTATGAATGAATGCATCTATCTTCGTTGGAGCCGACCAATATTATGTACTTTGTTTGCTTTAACATGCCCGTGTCTGTGGGCGGCGTGGATTTGTTTATCTTAGAAAATTGTGCATATTAAGAAGGCAAGGACCGGAGTATTACCCGATTTATGGGGTGCTTTCTTAGTGGGCCAAACCAGGAGACGATGATTGGTGCAATAGTGTCATGTGATATCTCAGAAACAAGGAGTATAAAAAGAGATTGGATACACGTGTGGTCATCTCAGCGAGCATATCACGGTGAAGTAGAGTGGACACAGAAGGGTCGTGTAGCCCAGCGTGGGATCCCGGATGTCAAGTGAAGGGCCTGTGAGAGTCAGCCACGTGGAACGTAATACTGCGTATGTCGGTGGAATTGCATACTCTCCACTAAAGTTTAGCTGATTTTCTCAGCAGAGCCACTAAGTAGGTTGACAGAATGACAGTTCGACTGATGACTTTTCATTCAGAATGTAAACGTACATGTACATGTTATATACAGCACGATACTAGACAGTCCACGATAAGAGATTGTTATTATGCGACTGTCCCTATCGAAGGAATCCAAATTTTTCAACGACATTTTGCTATACTTGAGCTGTAGCTGTATCGCTTCGCTAAGTTGTAGTTATCTTTTGTTGTCACGTAAACAACAATTTGATTACAGTAGCATCAGTACAGTTGCGTTGTGTTCGTTTCACATGAATGTGCATATTAGATGTGGATTATGTTGATTTGTTTTACAAGCTAGTTCTTAAAAGCCCGGGTTTATGTCACAGATCGGAGATCGTGTGAGATTGTATATAATTATCTTGTTTACTTTAGTGACATAGCGATTGTAATTTTGGCAAGAATCGCGCTAGTGGCGCCGAATAGCGAACGGTGGCTAATTTCGAGATCGGAAATATTTGTTTTCCAACTGATTAACAAATCAATAAAATGTTATTATGTTTGGTACCATTGCAAAACTAGTTGTCTACTGATATTGTTCATCATTGTATTATAACCTAATTATGGTGAAGAACGAATACTTTTTGATACAGTCGAGTTTGTTGTTTTGTGTTTGTGAAAACATATATATATATATATATATATATATATATATATATATATATATATACTGGCTATATTCCATACCGCGTCAATACCACACGTGTATATATATATATATATATATATATATATATATATATATATATATATATATATATATATATATATATATATATATATATATATATCCGTCGACACGGGGTTAGGGTCAGAACTACGGTTCGCTATCGTCGCCAGGGGCGCTCCACAGCCAGGAGGCGCTCACGCTATCCACAAGGCTGCGCGCGCAGCACTATAGCGGGGGGCTTTGCTGCGTCGCCAGCCAATGGTATTCATTCCGGTTGGCTGGCTGGTTGGACCTATGTAAACCCGCCGCACCACTCGACGAACCGGACTACACACGATACACACTGAACCTCCGTCGACAGCACTCACACCACCCTGCGTACGACACACACCGCGAGATCCGTTCGCAGAGCAGTAAGTACCAAACAGCTACAATATTGTCTGTGTATTGATGAGATTACGCACATTCACACCTAATAACTTAGCAGTTTATTTACAAAACTGGAGGATATTGTTCAACTTTGACATGCATAATTATAATACGCGAATCAAGAATGCCAGATACACTTTTGCCGTCCGTCGACGGCAGACACATCATTGCTGCGTACGACAAACACCGCGAGATCTATATAGAGTGCACTATGTACCAAACAGCTATACTGCTGTCTGTGTATTGATGAGACTACGCACTTCCATACTTAATGACTTAGTTTATTTACAACATTGGAGGATCATTTTTCAATTTTAACATACATAATGCCAGCTTTTGCACAGAGGACAACTTTTTGTAGATAAGAACTGCGGCAATTAGCCAGTTTCGAACGTTTTTTCGTAGCAACAGGCTGCACAGATAGAAGTAGACGAATTCAGTCAAGCATGGCGCCCAGCAATAACTCTCCACTGGCTGGCTAACATGAAACCCAAGACTACGTCATTGTACAAAACTCCAACAATTAATGTAACATCCAGTGTGCAGCCAACCATAAGAGGTGTCATCCGTTTTCAGGAGTGACAACTGTGTTAGCTCCTTGGCACAGTTGCAATAACAATGGTGTCAACCTAAACAATTTAATACACGTTCCCATTATGAAATGGGAATTGCCTGTAATAGTCAACATTTGACTCAATCCGGTTACGGAGATCTAGCATGTATTGATACGTCTCATCTAGGTCTTCGTCGGGTCTGTCATTTACCCGCAGTCATGGGCCCCCGACTGTCCTTCCATAGAGTGGTTGAAAAGGAGAACATTTCATATATATATATATATATATATATATATATATATATATATATATATATATATATATATATATATATATATATATATATATATATATATATATATATATATATATATATATAAATAAATATATATATATATATATATATATATATATATATATATATATATATATATATATATATATATATATATACACACACACGAAATGTTCTCCTTAGCCGACGGCAACAAAGGACTTTCTTTGAAATAGGCTGTGCTTTGACGTAGTACAACTGCGTTTTTGTCGGTAGAGACGAAACCTGCATCTATTCCACTAGGCTTTAGTGTAGGGTAATTTGCATGGCCCTTGTCGTTACTGCCCACATGTTGTTTGGAGATTAATTGTGTTCGCACTAAATTTAATTGTGTATTTTCGCACGCTAGAATCGGATCAGACTTGGATTTGCCAGTTAGGCGTTGGGTGTATAGAAGTCCCATGTGATTACAGTGTGTTGTTCTTTACTACGGCGACTCAGAAATATAAGAGAGATTTTCTGATTTAATCTTGTAACAGATTAAGAGGAGTACTAGAGTGCAGCTCGCACTTATTTGTTGTCAAATGTGTATTTTATTTTGATGTATTACCCACTTAGTAATTATTTCATGTTTAACGCTTATTTGTAAACATGGATTTGAGGTAACTGGTCGAGTTAGACGGGAAGTTGGGTGTCGCAGGTCCTGAACTTCAGGCATTTGTTCGGGAAGAACAGGAGCTGAACGCCAGGCTGCTCGGTCACAAACGAAGGAGGAAGCAGAGCGCCAAGCGAAGGAGGAATTGGAGAAGGTAAAACTCCAGGCCGAAATCAAAGAGAGAGAGGAGGGGGCGAGCCAGAGAGAACATGAGATGGAAATGGATCACGAGAAGGAACTGGCGATGATCCACAAGGAGGCTGCAGCAGCAGGCAACAAGGAATCGGCGATGGAATCCCCAAGGTGATCCCCAAGATGATCCCCAAGGTGATCCGAAGTCCTCCACTGCCTTGTTCAGGAGTGACAACTGTGTTAGCTCCTTGGCACAGTTGCAATAACAATGGTGTCAACCTAAACAATTTAATACACGTTCCCATTATGAATTGGGAATTGCCTGTAATAGGCAACATTTGACTCAATCCGGTTACGGAGATCTAGCACGTATTGATATGTCTCATCTAGGTCTTCGTCGGGTCTGTCATTTACCCGCAGTCATGGGCCCCTGACTGTCCTTCCATACAGTATTTGAAAAGGAGAACATTTCGTATATATATATATACATATATATATATATATATATATATATATATATATATATATATATATATATATATATATATATATATATATATATATATATATATATATATATATATATATATATAGCAATGACATGGACGACAATATAACAAAAACGCACTGAAATTTGCGGATGACACAAAAGTGTTTAGAAAGGTTAACACTGATGATGATAAACAACATTTAATAAACAATCTAGACAAATTATTTAAATGTTCTAAAATAGAGCAAAATTTAATGTTATTAATTTTTTTTTATTGTAAATCCCTACATACAGGACATGATTTAGGAATAACAATAAGTGCTGATATGAAAGTTTCAGAACAGTGTGTTATTGCAGCTTCAATGGGTAATCAAATTCTTGGATTGATTGGGAAAAAATTTACATACAAGGAAAAGGCTAATTATACCACCACATAAAGCAATAGTTAGACCTCATTTAGAATACGGTTACACTATCGTAAGAAGGATATAGATACGCTTGAACGAATACAGAGGAGAGCAACTAAAAGTATTTTAGAATTGAGAGACATTAGTTATGAAGAACGCCTAAAAGAATGTGGTTCAATAACTCTAGAGACAAGGAGGTTAAGAGGAGATCAGATTGCCATTTTAAGATGTTGAATGGGTATGTTAATATTGATAGAAATATGGTTTTCTCACTCAAGAAAGATAATAGAACTAGAGGACATGAGGTAAAATTAGTAAAGGATCAGTGTAGGTTGGATATCAGGAAGTATTCGTTCTCACAGAGAACAATAAACGAATGAGCCGGTTACACGTAGATGGAAATTGTTGGACTCTCGATAGGCCAATTGCTTCCGTTTCCTCTTGCCATCTGGGCCTTTGGCGTGGATGGCAAATCTTGTTAAATTGTTTCTTGGAGTTTCTGGCTTTGCGGTAGTACATGTCCTTCTTACGGATTTCACTTCTAATATCGCGGGTGATCCAAGGAAAGTCACGTTTTGTTTTGGAGCTCTTCGTCGGGACATGTATAGTGATGGCTCAGTGTAATGCATCCTTGAATGCTTGCCACTTCTCATCAGTTGATGTGGATGAAGGATTTCCCGTCAGGAATTGAGTGGCATATTCAGCCATATCTAGCCTAAGACCAACACAGCTTGCTGACTTATAATTGTATACCTTGTGTGAGTGTCTTAGGTACGGGTTTGGTCGAACATCAAGCATAGTGAGAACTGCAAGATGATCACTCATTCCCGGAATCATTTCCACTTTGCTAACAATGTTTGTGTTAGTGCAAAACAACAAGTCTAGCACAACATTTGACGGCGGTCTAGTGATTTCTCGTTGGTGCTGGGTAAGATTAAACTGTTCTGTGATAGCTAGTAGCTTTCTGGCATTTACTGTGTCACTATTCCCAATCATCTCGTTGGTGTAACATGTTATATCAGCAGCATAGAAGTCATCGGATGTCTACGCATACACTTGGTATGCAGTTCGTTAAGTGAATCTTGTAGGTGTTCTAGGCGTTCAAGTGGAGCCCTGTGTGGTCGGTGGAATGAGCCCAAATTTACTTTCTGTGATTTGGGAAATTTAATGGAGCTCCATACACATTCGTGGTCCTTCGAGAAGTCCTTTACCTCTGTGGTTAGGACACGGGTGGCACAGAATACTCCACCTCCATTCCGGGTACGGTCTTTCGACAAACGTCCGTGCAATGGTTAGGGAAGAGGCTTTATGTCGGGAATGTGCCCTCAATTTTAGACTCACAACCTAGAATGACGTGTGGGTCATGTTGGTTGATAAGTGCACGGAATTCACAGTTCTTTATATTCCCCTTGATACTATTGCAGTTCAATGACATGATCCTGAGAAGTGAAGTTCCTTTCTTATGGGGTTGTCCTTGAATTGGGCTGAAACTGTCCAATTTCAAGTTTTCCACTAAGCCAGTGGTGGTAATGTTGGCGCGCTGCATTGTCTTAGACCACTGACATTGTCTCTGCCCATCAATGGTCGCTCTATGGGTTGGCCTAGCGTGACTAATGTTTACTTGCTTCAGGTCATAATGCATTGACTTGGAGACATGCAGTAACGATTTTGCAGTCTGTTGGCACATCTGAATCAGCTGTGGCTCGTGTACATGATTACCATGGCGACCGTCGCAGTTGACCGATCAAGACCCTGTAGTTACGATAGCAATCTTCTTCTTCCGTTATTTCACTATCGTCCCCAGGTGTACTAGGCTGTTCTGTATATTGTACAGCACAGTGAGCCTTGCCATGCACATGCGCTGTTGTAAGGACTGCTACTGAAGTTGTTGTATCATCCTGGTAGGACTGCTCAGGCGTCGCCAGTGGCTGTGTACGTCGCCATTCGTTGGCCGCTGTACCTCCTCCAATTTGTCTATGTTTCTTTTGGTGGCAGGATCGCACACAGATGAAGCGTACTCCAATGTTGGTCTCACGTAAGTCTGGTGGCAACAAGCTTCGACAGTTGCTGGGATTGCGTCTGAGGCAGGCAAGGATGCTGTTGGCTTTCTCTGTGACAGCGTCCAAGTGGTGATTCCATTATAGTTTGCTTTTGATGTTGATGTTGACGCCCAGGTACTTGCCTAGCTTTCTGCTGTTTTGATTTTGAGATGCGGTCAATTGCGAGGGATAATTTATGGCCGTGGTTGTGATAATCTGAAATGATTGGCTTTGTTTTGTTTGTGATTTGCAGGACTTCACATTTGTCAGGATGAATGTTCATGAGCCAGGTCTTCTCCCATTCTTGTAGCTTGTCCAGGTCTTCCTGCAGGTGCACGTTTCCGTAGATATGCGCTTCCTGAAGCCATGTTGCGCTTCTGTGAGGATGTAGTGGGAGTCGAAATGGGACATGATATGGGAATGGAGTATGTGTTCAAGGAGTTTGCAGAGTACAGAAGTGAGGGAGATGGGGCGGTAATTTTAAGTTTTGCCTCTGTCACCTTTTTTTAAATGCGAGGACGATAATTGTTTTTGCCAATCAGAAGGGGTTCCTTGTTGGATGGAGGCCTGGAATAGGAGGGTTACTGCCGGGGAGAGTTCAACTGTAAGTAAATTAGCTTAATTGTTTTTTTTTTTGGTTTTACATTTAGGAATCATCAATAGGAGCAATGGATTCGGAAGAGTTCCGACTACGCGTGAAAGAAGTCGTCGACTATGTCACTGGTTACCACAACAACATTCGACAGAGGCGACCCCTGCCGAACGTTGAACCCGGCTACATGAAGGCACTCGTTCGTGAAACCGCTCCAGACGACCCGGAGAAGTGGGAAGACGTGTTTGGGGACATCGAGCGCGTCATAATGCCAGGAGTGAGTAGCTTACACTCTCACATTTCGTGTTGTAAAGCATTCGCAAAACTCCTACTGCTAGTGCTATACCTACTCTTGCTACATTCACAGCTGCTGTTGTTGCTGCTTTTACTGCAAATGATTTTGACGATTTTTCGATGATTTTAACAAAAGCACGCACTCCATTATTAAACAAACCGTGCATATTACTAACTATAACTTGCATTGCCGTAGACTAGAAACAGGCTGGTTGTGTATGTTATAGTTGACCCACTGGCAAAGTCCGCATTTCCACGCCTACTTCCCGGCTGCGCAGTGTTATCCGAGCATATGCGGCAATCTTCTTTCTGAAGGTTTAGGCTCCATTGCATTCAATTGGGTGAGTACTTTCATGAAGAAAGGTACGATGAGAACGAAGGCGAGATAGTAGATGAGTAAGCCGTAGATTGCGATGTACATTTAGACAGAATCAATGCAAACGAAATTGATGATGAAAAAAATTATAGAGCATTATAAAATAATACTCATACGTTACTTTTTAATGAATCCGTTCGTGTTCCAAGGCAGGAAACGCAGGTCGATTAGTGAACTACCTACTAAGGTTGAATTAAACTTTAGGCGGTGATTTCACAAAACGAATTTACCAATGACGACGTCGTGGTTCAATCGCGATTAACACACACAAGTCCACTAGGGCTTTGGTTACTGTAGGAAACAGGCAGCACTTCAGTGCATTGTACGATCATCCTAGTGCATCCAGTTTTAAATATTCGCAGCAACAGCAATAATTTGGAACTGCAACAAGGTCAAAAAGTTACTATTATAATGTGTGTGCTACAGATGGCTTGTCCTGCATCGACGGAACTCGAGGTCATCGTGATGGATTGGCTGGGAAAGATGCTGCAGCTTCCTCAGGAGTTCCTCTCCGAGGGAAAGGGATGAGGCATCATCCAGGTAACTATTGTGACCATCCCCAATTTATGCTCAGAAACAATTGGTTACCCAGTGTAAAATCTGCACTTCTTTCTCGGGTGGCGGAAGTTTCGTGCGGCGGTTTGTTATTCACGCGTAGGCAACTAATTCATTGGAAGCCCTCTCCACTTTGATCTATCATGATCGACGTCTTATCAGTTGTTCCAGTGGACACGCGTTTCTTTTGGTTTGTTCGTTGTATCGCATTGTCTTACGGTATCTTCTAGCTCTGGTAACATGTCAACTTATTTGCAAGTGTCATATAGTGATGGTAAGCAGTATCAAGTGCTTCTAACCGATTTAATGAAATTTTATAAAGAGAATGTTTAGTTGCTTTGAATAATGTAGCAAGGGAGTAACACGACCTTATATGTATTTTACTTATATGTTACTCCTTTCAAGCGGTTCACTTATAAGCTGTATCTGTTTAAATTGTATTAAAACTGATTTGTTTAAATAAATGTTCTACATTTAATCTTGACACTCGACTTTTCGCAGAGCTCCGGCAGCGAGTGCACATTGATTACACTGCTAACAGCCCGTAACCGCAAGCTGTCACAGAAGAATGCCAACATCACTGCCTCCGTTGAAGGCAACGTCAGCAATGGCGTTGATGGCGAAGTTTTCTCTAGACTGGTGGCCTACTCCTCCGACCAGGTGAAGCAACGTACAACCGTCTTCAATACTTTACAGCTTTTTGGTTTTCACCACTGGCATGCTAACCGGTCCCAATGCCACTGGTTGAGGCGATAGGGGTATCCCCTTCAAAACCTCCTTGAAACACACAACATTTCCACAAAGTTACTGCAACCTGTTACTTTGTGCTAGTGGTTGTTTGGCAGTCAGTGTTACAAACAGTAAACGCGTCATGGCGGATTATCATAAAAGAAAGTATTGTTTCCTATGTGTTCTTCTTCATTGGCAGAGCAGCTGTCCCCTCCACTCCGGGGGCGGGCGCTGACGCACAACGGAATGCGAGTTCTGTCCTGAACTTGTATCTTTCCCTGGTTGCAAATATTTCCTCTGGGAGTTTATTCCTGAGGTGGGAGGCAGTTGTTAAGAATGTCCTCTTATGGCCAGCCGTGTTTGAGGGTGGAATTGCCAAAGCAGCTGTGTGGCGATATGTTGATGCCCTGGTGGCTCTTCGCACTACTGGAGGAGGTGGTAACATGCTATTGAGTAGTGATGGTGCATCTCCATGGTATATCCGGTGGTACACGGTGAGTGCACCAACTTGTCTCCTTTGTGCTAGTGGTTGTTTGGCAGTCCTGCCCAGAGAAGCATCTGGCATAGCTATAGTTTTGACAGCTCTCCTTTGGATGGCATCAAGTCTGTCAAGCGATGTTTCCATACAGATGAGACATCCTGGTTCTCACCATGCTCTTGTGGATCATAGCCCGCTGGTTTGGGTTCAAGCAAGGTGAAACTCTTTTCAGGACGCCTAGTCGCTTTCTTGCATCCTTGGCCATCTTGTCTACTAAGTGTGTCCAGGACAATTCTTTCCGGATAGAGATGTTCACTTCTGACAAGACAGCCTTCATAAATGTGAGTGAGGGGTAGCCGGTTTCTACATCTTTCAGCCTTGATACGTTCTGGCTGCTTCATTTCAATTATCTGCCCATGTGCAGCAGATCATCGTTAAGTGAGCTTGTCATATTTGCCATACGCGAAGTTGTCTACTGTGCTAAAGACTGATGCGTCATCGGCATAGAGGACAACATGGTTATGTATTTTGTCTGGCATATCATCGATGAATATAATGAATAAATCCTAGAATGGATCCCTGGGGAGCCCCTGCGTTGAAGGACTTGGCACTAGAGCATTCCATTGATGACAGCTTTCAGAACGTTGTCCTTCAGGGAGGCATTTAGCCAGGATAGCAGCTTTCTCTGTATTCTTATGGATTCCAGTTTGGCCATCAGGCCTTTGTGCCATACTTCTGTAGATTCTTTTACTTTCTTTGGCCAAAACATAATACACTTGTTTTCCTGGGGACTGGCGTTTCGATTTCTGTTTCAGGTATTGTTGACTTCTTAACAAAGAAAACATTCAGCTTTTTATGTTGAAGTAACCAAGATCTAGTCATGACTAATGGGACTGGTATGTCACATTTGCCACCCTGTCCCACCAATCTTTTCGCAGTTCACCACCAGCTTTTGCTCCGTTTCTTTAGTTAGGTAGTACATTTTTTCGTCATTCCTGCTTTGTATTCTGTCATTGCTTTCCGAATGGTGTAAGAGTATGTGTTTTGGGCTAGATACGCTTACACTTGTGTTTTGGGCTAGATTGTATCTGAACCTGCCATATGGTGTCTTGTTTGGCATGTACTGCCGCTAGGTTCTGAGTTTCTTGTTGTGTGCTATATCACACGCTTCATTGTACCATTCTGGTTTCCCTAGGAAGGATATAACCGTGCACCTGGGGATATGGTTTTCCATGGCTTTCTTGATTGCTTCAGTTAATTTTGTACCAGAACCTTCCGGGTTATTCTTTTTTATAATGCTCTTTTTCAGTTTGTTCCACCAAGTTCATCCACCAGGCCATACCACTCTGCCTTTTGGCATAACCATGCTGTGCGTTAGAGTACCTATTCCATCTCTGGGAGACACTTAGGGTGGTAGTCAGTAGGTAGTGATCAGATGTACCTATCTGGAATTCAATACTAACTGGTGAACGTATACTTGGTTTGTTACTCATGATGAGATCAAGTATGTTCCCTTTGATGTGGGTGGCGCCCTTTACTACTTGTTCTTGTTTTACTTTCCAGCCACTCTTGAGTTATGAGCATTATAGTCACCAGCGATTATTGTTGCTGTTGCTGTAGTTTTGGTTCTGGTGTCGTCAAGTTTCTGCTTATGCTATCGTATAGCATAGTTGTCTTTGTCTGGAGGTCTCTAAAGGAGAGACTGATTTTAGCTCGACTGAGACTATTGTCATCTCGTAGTCGGGTAATTCCAAATTTATCATCCTTTTTACAGGTATATTGCTCTTGTAGTAAATGATCCTATGTCGTCTTCCTTGTCTTGTTTTGTCAGTCAGTAGCATCGTGTTGACATTACGATCACTGTCTGCTATGACGCTGTCTAATTTAGACTATGTTATTATAATAAAATCAGGTTTAGGATCAGCTTTAGCAATCATTGTCTCTAATTCGCCTTTGTTGGAGCGAAGGCCTTCAAAGTTCATAAGCAACATTTCTAATTTCAATTGTAGTTTTTCATGCGCTAGGTCATTTTTCCGTTTATCCGTCCGGTTATATTCTCTTTGTTTCTTCCTAGCAAAATGGGGTAGGGTCGCTAGCCCTTCAAGAAATGAAGTCAGTTTCCACAGACCACTAGGGAAATTCTCTCACTAGAAACAACATACGATCCACAGACAAGCTGAATACCACAGTCAGGCTTGCTGAAACAAAAGGTTTTTTTAGTGCACGCCCATCTCCCCAGATGGTCTCACTTTGGGTCTACGGGGACTCATCCAATCGCCGACTATTTAACCCATGGCTGGAACATGATTTATGGGAGCCAGGCCGTATCCACACGCCCGTGGGCCCTGCAGTCCGTTCTGCTCCGCCAATGTTTCTCATGGCTAGACCACTAGATCTTATGAAGCTTTGGCTTAGAGCTGCAACACTACAGCTACTACTACTATTGGCG
Organism: Lamellibrachia columna; assembly: GCA_963662155.1. Taxonomy (NCBI): domain Eukaryota; kingdom Metazoa; phylum Annelida; class Polychaeta; order Sabellida; family Siboglinidae; genus Lamellibrachia; species Lamellibrachia columna. Next base: position 56,406,176 of record OY759264.1, read on the forward strand.
AACCACGCGTCACACCAAGTCTCGTGAAAAGGGGACGCAAGTAGCAACACAATGTGGGTATATTCGGAGGTGTTACTTTATAAATAAAGTATGCCTTCCACATTATATTAAATACGTTGACTTTCATCGTCTTACAAAACCGGAATTAATTTTCCACCCGGAAAGAGTGTTTGGCAGACTGAGAACATGTCACATGTTACTTATTTATGAGAAGACCTCAACATTACAAGGAAAAGCTTGTTTTAGGTTCATTTGTCTATGCAAAAAGCATGCATCTTTGGGGCAGTTCGACTCCACAAGGTGGAGTCAAACGACAAGGAAGAGATGACTGGACCAGCATTGGCCAAAGCTATCGCCAGTGACGTGAAGAAAGGCCTCATTCCATTCTATGTAAGACATTCTTGTAGCATACACAAAGGTTAGTTCTTACATAGCGGGGAGTTCATGCCTGATGTCCCCACAAAACACGTTACACTTCACCGCT
>OY759264.1:56411659-56422017 GCA_963662155.1 Lamellibrachia columna
TTATTTAATGTAATCTAGGCTTTTATAATTTATTATCCAATATGATCAACTGTTCAGCACTTTTGCAAACCGTTTGCTTTATTATTGCACTTACCTGTAATTTTACTATACAAAGGTTTATATATATATATATATATATATATATATATATATATATATATATATATATATATATATATATATATATATATATATATATATATATATATATATATATATGTTTACATACTAGCATTTTGTTTCTTAATTTTACTTTTTACTTTTTATTTATTTCTCTTAAAAGCATCTTTATGTTTCTTAGAAGTTTGCTAATTTCTCTTAAAAGCATCTTTATGTTTCTTAGAAGTTTGCTGATTTTGTAATCACCCGTGAACGGGGCATTAGTCTCGGATTTGATGGTGAATAAATAAAGTTTATTATTATTACTAAATGTTGGGGAATTGTTCACATCATGATAGAAGCATGAAATTGGGTGGACATGTACTTTATTATATGTAGAATCAGAAATAATTAGTACCCGACGTTGGAACCAACAACAACACATCAAATGGTCGCCGTTCCCAAGATGTCCACCAGACATACGACAACCAGCTAATACACAAACAATTTGATGTGCGATTATGTTCCAATCATGACAAAAGCATGATATTTGGTGGACATGTACTTTATTATACCTAGAATCAGAACTGATTGATACCAAAAACTGGTGGGAACCAAAGAGGGCACGTCAAATGGCCGCTCGGTGTCGAAGCAACGAACTTGGTGTCCGATACTCCGCAAATCCGTGCGGCGTCGTGGCGCCTAATACGAAGTAGTTGTTAATCGCGCGCTGAGCGGGAGCATCGGAGAAATACGGATCACGAGCCCGAACAGACGCCATCGAGCAGCCAGGATGACTTCGCTAACAAGATTTAACAAGATTCCCATCCCAAACAACAAGTTCCAGATGGCAAGTGGACAAGGAAGCCATTGGCTTATCGAGAGTCCAACAATTTGATCATCTATGTGTAGCCCGCCCTTTTCAAATATCTATTAATTCTATTTTTATACATATTCACACTACTAGCATTAACACAATCATTTGGCAGTTTGTTCCATTCATTTATCACCCTCTGTGAGAAAGAGTACTTTCTCATGCCCAACCTACACTGCTCCTTAACTAATGCTGCTTTGTGTCCTCTGGTTCTACTGCCTTCTTTAAGTTTGAAGAACATATTCCTATCAACATCCTCATAACCGTTCATTATTTTAAACACTTCTATTTGGTCTCCTCTTAGTCTCCTGGTCTCTAGTGTTGTCAAACCACATTGTAATAAACGACTTTCGTAACTAAGGTCTCTCTATTCTGGAATCATTTTAGTTGCACTTCGTTTTATTCTTTCTAGCTTGTCTATGTCCTTTTTACGATATGGCCTCCATGCTTGAATACAATATTCCAAATGTGGTCTAACTATAGATTTGTACACGGATACAATTAGCTGTTTCTCCTTATACATGATAGTTCTCCTAATTAGCCCTATAATTTGATTTTGTTTCGAAGCAGCAATCCCACATTGCTATGAAACTTTCATGTCAGCACTAAATGTTACTCCTAAGTCCTTTTCTTGTGTGGTTATACCTAGTACACCATCCCCCATTTTATATTCTTCGTCCATGTTTCCATGTCCTATGTGTATACATTTACACTTCCCAAAATTGAATAACATTTGCCATTTTCTGACAATTTAACTAATTTATCTAGATCATCCTGTAAACTTTGTTTATCTGTATCATTAGTAACCTTTCTGAATACTTTTGTGTCATCTGCAAATTTGAGTACTTTGCTAGATATGTCATCTTCCAAATCATTTATATATATTAAAAACAGCCTAATACTGATCCCTGTGGCACCCCACTCAAAATAGATTTCCAGTTTGATATTTACTATTACTCTCCGTTTTCTGTGTGTAAGCCATTTTTCTATCCAGTTGATTACATCATTAGCTATGCCATGGACTTTTAGTTTAAGTAACAATCTTTGATGTGACACTTTATCGAAAGCATTCTGAAAATCTAAGTAGATAACATCCACTGGTGACCCGCCATCTACCCACTTTGTAATTTCTTCAAAAAATAAGAGATTAGTTAGACATGACCTTGCTTTTCGGAACCCATGTTGAGATGTATTTATTATTTGATGTTTTACAATGAATTCCACCATGATTAATGTTTCGAGTAAATTACATACAACTGATGTTAAACTCACTGGTCTGTAATTTTCTGGCTTGTTCCTCGATCCCTTCTTAAACAGCGGCGTAATGTTTGCCTCTTTCCATTCTGAAGGAACTAATCCTTCTTCAAGTGACAACTTAAACAATTTTGCAAGCGGTGTACTAATTTGCTCAACAATTTCCTTAAGCAGTTTTGGTGGTAACCCATCAACTCCAGGTGATTTATTATCTTTCATCTTCTTAATTTTCTTTGCTACCATTTCAGGAGTTACAAATAACTGCCCTAAATGTTCTGATGTATTGCCCTCAAATTTAGTAAATGGAACTGGTAGTGAGGTAATATTTTTGTGGTAAAAACTGAGCTGAAATACTCATTCAGGACCTCTGCCATTTGAAACCCGTCTGAAATTATGTTTCTCCTGTTGTTTTCCAGTGGTCCGAACTTACCTCGAACTTTCTGTTTACTCCTTACATAAGCATAGAAAGGCCTGCTGTCATTTTGTATATTACCTGCCAATTTTTTTCAAAGGTTCTGTTAGATTTTCTCATTTCAGTTGTAGCTAGGTTAAGTGCCTCTTTGTAATTTGCATAGTCTTCATCCTTTCTGGTACGATAGGCTTTGTTTAAACACTATTTTTCTAATAGCTTCTTTTGAAAAGTGTTTCTTTCTAGACCGTTTTCCTTGTTTTTTTCAAGGGAGCAAATGTATCGATGATACTCTCAATTTCATAGTTTATAATATTCCAACATTGAATTGCGGTCTTATTCATCAGCATGTCATTCCAATCTAGCTTTGCTAAGTATTTTCTCATATCTTTATAGTTACCTTTGTGGAAGTTTCTCCTATATGTTTTTTATTTTTATTTTGTGGTTTTACACTGATGTCAAAATGTATCTGATTGTAGTCACTTTTACCCAATGGTTCATGTATTTTTATATTGTCCACTAATTCGTCTTGTGATGATAAAACTATATCTAATACATTTTCTCCCCTGGTTGGTTCTAGCACGTGCTGAGTAAGGAAGCGCTCCTGAATTAAAAATATAAATTGTTGGGCCTCACCCCCTGTACTCTCTAGAGATTTCCATTGTATATGTTCATGGTTAAAATCTCCCATTATGATACATTCCCCTTTACTAACTTCCTTTATAGCATTTTGTATTTTTGTGTTATCCTCTTCGTTTATGTTTGGACTTCGGTAAACTAATCCAATAGTTAATTTTGAATTTCCTGAAACTATTTTGCACCAAACAGCTTCATTTTAATCTGCTTTGCTTTCTAGATTTATTTCGTAAGCCTGAATAGATTCTTTAACATATAAAATAACTCCCCCCTTCCTCCTATTCGATTTCTCCTAAACATTACGTATCCTGTCAATCCTAATTCAGCATCTGTTATGTCTGTGTTGGCATATGATTCCGTTATACCAATTATGTGAGGGTCAATATCTTCTATACTCCTAGCGTTTAAACACACGCATCTATAACCTGCTTCGGACATGTTTTTCGGACATCCTGTTATTGGTTTATCTGTACTAATGGCTTCTTGTCCTGCTTGAGGCATCTCTAAGTAACCCCCTGCGCTTCTAGTTTAAATAGTGTTTACTACCCATGCCACTGTCTACTGCTGCTGAAAGTCCATCCGCAAATACCGCTGCCCTCTTTCCACTTAGATGAAGCCCGTCCTTCATGTACATATCCGCCCTTCCAACAAAACTTCGTATTACCTGCTCAACCCGCGTCTGCTTTAGTGTTCTGACCAAATTCCTGTATTTCCTATTATGGCAGTTGTACCCTCCCTCTCTACGTTATTTGTCCCTACGTGTACTAAAACAGGTCCACCCTTGCCCGACCCAACGATGTTTTCTACCCTCTCAGTTATCGCCTATATTTTGCCCCAGGCAAGCAAACTACCACGTCATCTCCCTTGTTTAAGACTCTGTCGGTCTTCCTAACTATTGAGTCCCCACAAATACCCTCGCTCTCTTTCTCATCCCGTCTATCACTACCTCGGAATAGCTCTTCCGATGGATCCCCTCCATCACATTCTGTCCTGCAGCCTTGTCAGTTGGTGGCAGACCGTTATCAGACTCTCTCTCACTCATCAACCTGTCACCTTTCCCTCCCGTCGCCTGACTAACTTGCGCTCCCGTCGCCTTCCCTCCTGACACCCTCCCTCCCGTCTCCCTCACTCCCATCGCCTTAACTGTCGTCTCTTTGCCCCCCCCCCCGACTCCTTCGCTACTGTATCCCACACTCCCCTTTCCTTCGATCCATTAGTCTTCCCTCCCATTTCTTTCCTTCTCGTCTCCTTTCGTCCTGTCTCCCTGCGTCCCGTCTCCTTACGTCCTGTCTCCATACGACCTGTCACCTTACCTCCCCTTATCCTCCTCCCAGGCTGAGGTGAGCTCTCGCTAGCATCTCTCTCGTCGCCTTCCCCCACTTTATCATCTACTGTCCCCCCACAAGAACCACTGGGGCAACCCACCTGCTCCCTTCCCACCATTGCCACAACGAGCAGCCTCAGCTGTTCTAACTCAACCTCAAGTTCCTTCATCCTCGGACATCCCCTACACTCAAAACTATAACTATCCGCCTGAACCTCAGCCCAGGACTTCTCGCAACCGGACTTGACGAAGTCCACCCAGTTGCTACAACTGTTGTATATTAAATGCCTGGTGGCCTTTACCTGCCGTTTGCACGGCGCCATAAACAATTTTGATTTAATGTTATTGCTACGTTAGCCTTGAATAAAGCTGTTTTTTGTGTTCAAAAGAACACTTTAGGCTAATATACTTGCTAACCATGTGTTTTCTATTAAGCTCGCACGAGCAAAAAAAAGCTAGCCACCTAGAGAATACGGAGAACACTGTGTAAACAAAACTACGAAGTCAGTGTAAACGAACTTACGCTAAAATCCTGCTGTTAATTCCTTTTTGCCGAAATCGTTTACTACAACTATGTCAGATAATACCTTATGTATGTAATTTATGTAAATGTATCACTTTACCTAATATATATTTAACAATGTATACGATAGTTTGGTACACTAGTTTAATTCACGACCTGTAAACAAACTCCCCCTTATCGCTCGTTGAATTTGAGTCCGGGAAAAATACTGCCTCTGTTAATAAAAACAGTTTCTTAATATATGTCTATAAGAAGTTTGTATATATAGTATATGTGTAATAGTAATACTTATTCTAACCAATATTCCCACTGTTTCTGACTATGCACTATGCTACCTCAATTTTCGAATGTTAAACAACCCTATTAACGCTCACTGACTTCCCTGTCGGAGTCCGGAACTAACTTATTTAAAATCCTGCCTCTGACTAATAATAATAAAAAAATATTTTCTAATATATGTCTATAATACGTTTATGTTTAATATATATGCAACAGAACAGAAGAGGAATTAGTCTACAGACCAAGCTGAAGGTATACAGGGCAATAGTGCTCCCCACGCTGCTCTACGCATGTGAAACATGGACAGTGTACCAACGCCATGCCAAGAAGCTGAACCACTTCCACACAACGTGCCTCGGGAAACTCCTCAACATCAAGTGACAGGACAAGATTCCAGACACTGAGGTACTTGCCCAAGCAGACCTAGTTATGCTGGGCAGGACATGTAGCCCGCATGCCAGACCATCGGCTCCCAAAAAGGCTCTTCTATGGCGAACTACAGCAAGGAAAGCGGTCCCATGGAGGCCAGAAGAAGCACTTCAAAGACACTCTAAAATACATTCTTGAAAGCGTTTGCTATCACCCCCGACTCCTGGGAACAAACCGCCATGGATCGGGCCAAGTGGCGTTCCTCCGTGCACAAAGGATCCAAGATATGCGAGGCAAACAGCTGCAGCAGAGCAAAGGAGGCAAGCCGGGAAAGCCCGAGCCAACAATCCTCAGGATGACGTCCCCCTCATCCCCTGTCCCAACTGCCAACGTACCTTCCGTGCACGGATTGGCCTTGTCAACCATCTGCGCACTCACCAGATCCAGCCCCAACTACCCCCAGATGACTACGGTGGTCCTCGTCGACTCGACGGACGAACATGATATGCAATAGTAATACTTATTCTATTCGATACTCCACTTTTTTTGTAAATTCTCTACACCAATTTCAAGTAGCTGCTGCACCAAGATTCCGGAAGTCAAAGTCCGGCACAGTACCTAGGCGGCACACACAGTGGCTGTGGAGTGTATCGTTGGATATGCGATGTGGCCAGTGGATGCCGATAATCTGACGCAAGTGACGACGGTGGTACCTGTCGAGACGATCCAAATCTGCTTTCGTTATGCCCCATGTTTCCATGTTGTACGTCAGCAAGGACAAAAAGAAAGACGCACGACTTTTTAATGGTGTTCAAATTGGTTCCCACGTTGGGTATCGTCCACCAATTTCCAAGCTTCTATCATGATTTGATCAAAAGAATTCCGTATGTGTTGAGTGCATCTTGGAAGTGGCGGTCATTTTTTTTTACTTTTAGAGCACATTATGAGACAACCACTAGCATTATATTCTCTATTGCAGTTGCAAATTGTTAGTTTAGTTAGTTAGGTGCATAACTCCAAAACCATGACGTTTGTTTCACTCTACGTTATTGGTGGATGTGAAGAAGGGTAGTACATTTGGTTCCACTCGATGTTTTACTTATAGGCGAACAAATTTAGTTTTCTACATCGACCTTGTCTTAAGTATGTTTCGCTACATACCAACGTAAGGTCTATTTACAAGCAATAATTTGTCTTACCTGTATATGTGCTTTTTAGTTCGCCGATTCATTCTACTTCAACCCCCACAAGTGGCTGCTGACAAGCTTTGAATGTTCCGCCTTGTGGTAAGTGCATCTTTTGCAGCGAGTGTCGTTTCGTTTTCAGCTTCTAAAATATGGAACATGTGATTCCGCCGCCATGTAAATATATATTATGATTTGTGCATCGAATATGATTTTTTCACAAAATCCTTGCTAATTTAGTGAACCAATGTACGTGTGTCTCTTTCCTGCACATCAGACGGTTGTGGCTATCTGTCTCTATTGCATTAATATAACCCTAGTGGGTATTGAGCGAGCAAAATACAGAGTATCTATCTATCTATCTATCTGTCTGTCTGTCAGTCTGTCTGTCCATATATATATATATATATATATATATATATATATATATATATATATATATATATATATATATATATATATATATATATATATATATATATATATATATATATATATGTGGTAGGTCGTCTCCGTGGGTCGTCTATCAGTTGATAGTCATACACATCAAAAATGCAGCACTTGCTCCAACTGAGCTAGGTGGCTGTCGAAATCGGCTTTTTCGTTTCCCCAGGACGAGGCTGGTACGTCAGCTGTTCAAAATACTAATTAGCTGGTGGTGACGCCTATCGATTAACATGGTGTCACCCTGCTACATCCTCCCCAACTAAATCTTAACCGTCCCGGTTACTATATAAAAAAAGAACATCCCGCTGGAACTCTAGGGTTCTCCCAAATTCCTGCGTATCAAAAGTCCCTCTAAAAATTCCTCCTGGGTCCTCCCCAACTAACTCTTAACCGTCCCGGTTAATGCTTCCCGAAAAGACCACACCACTGCGAGCCATCGCTACAAACAAACTAGTCATGATGGGGGTCAGTTGGTCCCCCACACACGGTTCAGGAATGACGTTGCATCGCCGCGGGGCCGGTGTAGGTACTTGCGTGTCGACTTCTTCGAAGCGTACCACCTTCTTCCGCATCCTGCCCGATCTCCTAGGTGCGGGTACTGGTATCGATACCGGTATCACGGTAGGCTCATCGTGAATCTCCTCTCCCGTCAAAACCTCCTCAGCAATCGGCTGGACCACTGAAGCTGGAGCTATCGTCGGACGAACCACTGGAACGATCGCGACAAGGTAATCCTCCTCCTCCTCCTCTTTGTCAGAGCTCTCATCAGAGCGTTCGTCGTCTTTGACCTCTGGAGTGACTGCCACTGGAGTCGGAACAATCGCTCCTGGACCCGCTGGCTGGATGTTCTTCCTGCAGACTGTCTGAGGTCGGCCGAACCCGTCTGCCCTCTCGATGTGGTAAGGTCCACCAGGCTCCGCGGGTATCCGTACTACCTTGTACACCTCCGGGCTCCATGCATCCTGCATTTTGTTGCGTCCTGGTAGTCTGTTGCGTTGGTAAACCCTGCAACCAAGTGTCAGCGGCTCACTCATCTTCAATCTCTCGTGAAGCAGGTTACGACTTTCTGCTGCAGCGCCGAGTCGTTCGTTTGCGTGAGAATACGCGTCTTGCAGTCTCTTCTGATGTGTGGCAAGCCATCCGTCGATCGAGCTGTCACAATCGTCCTCCCTCAACTCCTGCCCTAGGAATGCGTCTATCGGCAGCCAGGGATCGCGCCCAAACAACAAGTAGTGTGGCGAGTATCCCGTCGACGCATGTGGCGTCGCATTGTAGGCGTTGCAAAGCTCGGGCAGATGCTCTGTCCATTTTCGCTTCTGTGCCGGCGGAAGGGTCCTTAACAAGTCGTGTAAAGTCCGGTTAAACCTTTCACACTGCCCGTTCCCCTCTGGATGGTATGCCGTAGTCCTTGACTTCTCGATGCCGTACAGCTTGCACAGCTCTCCAATAGTCGCACTCTCGAAATTCCGGCCTCTGTCAGAATGGATCCTCTGTGGAACTCCGTAACGCTGAAACCACTCTCTCACCAATAGTCGCGCCGTCGTGTTCGCCTTCTGGTCACGTGCTGGTACAGCCCAAGCGAATTTGGTGAACACGTCTGTCAGTACCAGAACACTCTCACGTCCATCTGCTGCCTTCTCCAACTGTGTGTAATCCACCGCCAAGACCTCTAAGGGACGCGATGCTAGAAGGTGTCCCATCGGCGCGCGTGTCTTCTGTCGCGGCATCTTCGCTAGTGTGCACCTCGCACAGTTCTTCACGTAGTCATCAATCTCTCTGTGCATACCTGGCCAGTAACAACGGTGCCACGCCAGGCTGCTCGTCCTATCACCACCCTGGTGACCCATCTTGTCGTGCACCGCTTCTAGAAGTCGGTGCTTCAGCACACTCGGTAGAACTAGCTGCTTAACCTCTCCACCCTGTGGATCTCTCACCTTGCGGTACAAAACCCCATTCTCTTCCCTCATCTTGTGCCACTGTCTCAGCAGTTGTGTCACACCCTTCTGTGCACACTTCTTCGGCTTCTCGCCGACCCTCCAGTACATCAGGAACCTGCTGATGTCTGGGTCTTTCCTCTGCAACTCTGCAAGTTCTTCAGGTGACAACGCTGGGAAGGCAGGTGACTGGGTTGACTGTACCTCTATCTCCTTTACTTCAACCTGGAATTTTTGTCGTACTCTGTCATTCTTCTCTATCTGTTGGCGTAGTTCTCGCGGGAGTAGCGTGCACGATGCATATGTTGCGCATATCTGCTGCACGTCGTCTTCCTCGTCGAAGTCGGTTGCCCCGGGCTCGTAGTCGAGTTGCTGTCGACTCAAGGCATCTGCGTTTCCGTTTGAACGTCCAGCTCGATATTCGATCGTGAAGTTGAATGGGGCCAGCTCAGCTGCCCATCGTTGCTCGATGGCTCCAAACTTGGCGGTCTTCAGGTACTTCAACGGGTTGTTGTCAGTGTAGATGACGAACTCTCCGCCGTAAAGGTCGGCACGGAACTTCGTGGTGACCGCCCACTTAAGTGCTAGCATCTCTAGCTTCATCGAGCTATACTGGCGTTCGGGTGGTCGCAACCTGCGACTCGCGTACGCGATGACGACACGACGTCCTTCCTGTTCTTGAGACAGGACAGCGCCGAGACCCAGGTGGCTGGCGTCCGTCTCCACTATGAATGGTCGTTGGTACTGGGCATACCCGAGAACTGGAGCTGAGCAGAGCGCGTTCTTCAAAACCGTGAAAGCTCCGTCACACTCTGGACTCCAACTGTCCTTGAAGGCTCCTCTCAACCGTCCCTTCTCCTTCATTTCCTTGTTGACACTGGTCACTAGATCGTGTAGCGGCGCTGCAATCATACTGAACCCTTGCACATACTTACGGTAGTAGGACGCGAATCCTACAAAGGAGCGAAGCTGTTTCACTGTGTTCGGCACGGCCCAGTCTTTCACAGCATCGATCTTTGCCGGATC
>OY759264.1:56422217-56442217 GCA_963662155.1 Lamellibrachia columna
AGAAAACATGCCTAACTAACACGCAAATGTCAAAAAGTCCCTCTAAAAAAAAATTCTGATACTGGCTATCTCTATAATGCTGCTATAGCTACACAGACAGGATACACAATACAGTTCCTAATTATACAGTGAACGGGTATCAATTCAAAATTCAATCGTTTGTCAATGCAGTCAGGATCTAAATCACTTAGCGTCACGGCACGTCACGTGGCTCGATCGTCGCGTGTCGGGGCTAGTCATCGTCGCGGCCGAATAGTGTTAAACCGGAAATGTCACTCTTGAGTCGCTCGAGGTCGTCATCAGTGTCTACGGTCCTCACTCGAACAGGGCCGGACCGGAAGTCGCCTTACTCTCGGTCAAACGTCAGACCGGATGTCGAGGACGTCAGGATGTCGCTCGAGGTTGTCATCAGGGTCCAGGCTCCTTACTCGACTCTACGTCTCCGCCACCTCGCCTCGTCTTCGTGGTCTCGTCGCGTTATCAAATCCCACCTCTGGCACCATTTGTGGTAGGTCGTCTCCGTGGGTCGTCTATCAGTTGATAGTCATACACATCAAAAATGCAGCACTTGCTCCAACTGAGCTAGGTGGCTGTCGAAATCGGCTTTTTCGTTTCCCCAGGACGAGGCTGGTACGTCAGCTGTTCAAAATACTAATTAGCTGGTGGTGACGCCTATCGATTAACATGGTGTCACCCTGCTACATATATATATATATATATATATATATATATATATATATATATATATATATATATATATATATATATATATATATATATATATATTACACCAGTTCAATAATTGTAGGTACAAAGACTCGAGTCACCCCATCGATGCTTTCAGCGTGAAGGAAATTATGTTCAGTCATAAACACGAGGACGACGCCACCGATTTCTTTGTTAGTATTCACTTTTTGTTCGTGCGTGTGTGTGCGTGCGCGTGCACTAGCAAAAGGTAACCTATCCCTTTATATTTAAAGTCACATAATGAACTTTTATAAATAATTGTATATGTTGTCGTTGTTTAGTAATAAAAAGGTTGGATAAATTGTAACTACTACCACTTCCACTACCACTACCACTACTACCATTCCTACTACTGTTACTACAAATGTGGACATAATTATTGCTTTCCAGCACTGGGAAATTCCACTTGGTCGAAAGTTCCGGTCCCTCAAGTTGTGGTTTGTGTTGCGGCTGTATGGCGTCAAAGGCCTGCAGGCATACATCAGAAAGGTGTGTTCCGTGCGTGATGCTGCCAGTTAGTCTCACGTTTATATACGTCACACATACGTCGCCTTCTTTATTATATTGACTAGCAAAAATTCCCATCCTCCGGACGGGGGGGGGGTAACTTGGTTGCTCGTGTTTACCTAACTTCAAGATACACAACTTTTAAAAAAAATTTCCCCATATGCATTCATACTTGGTGCTGCCAGTCAATAGTTCTCGCGATGGCGACGTAATACTGGCAGTTATACAACGGCTAGCCGCTCTGATATCTACTCGACGTTCGCAAACGTATGTTTAACATAGGTTTCTCAGAACTAGGCTGCCGTGCATTATCTGGATGGATATATCACGGTAATAAGACTACCTGATTGGTCTAGAGCATTTTACCGTGATATATCAACCCGGATAACACATCACAGCAGCCTCGTTCTGAGAATCCATCTCACGTTTGAATCATTGGCCCAGACGCGCGATTGTTCAAACGATTTTCTTTTTTTCTGTAATTGTTCTGATTTACGTAATCTGCGTCAAACGTCGGCATTATTTCCTTCGAACATTAGAAATGTTCCGGGAAACTGGCCCAGCAGCATATTTGCAAATGTAGGAAGTAAAAAAGTATGCTCAAATGTTAATTCACCGTTATAAAACGGGAATAACACACTGTTTGTTGATGTCACGAGAGTGGCTGGTGACACTATGGTTAACGTGTAGCGACGCCTTGCCCTCATATATGACGTAACTTTGGACAAAAACACGCATGACGTGTCTACAGTTGTACGTAGTTTCTCACGTAGCGTTGCGGACAGCTGTACGTAATAACTACACAGGGCATTGTTCATAGAAAGGGTAACAGCGGGTTTAATTTAAAAAAAAATCGAATCGACCAGACTGTGGGTCGTAGACGAACCCCTGAAAATGTGACGCACATATGCATATGCACGGTAGATTATATTAAGACTATAGTGACCCATATTGAGAAAATGATGAGAAAATTGTTGGACTGATAAGAAAATTGTTGGACTCTCGATAAGCCAATGGCTTCCTTGTCCACTTTGCCACTTGTTGTTTGGGATGGCAATCTTGTTAAATCTTGTTAAATATTTAGTATATAGTAAAACAATTAACTTCTATGTCGCCTGCATCATCAGGAACCTATGCTAAGAGGCGCAACAAAACAGAATATATTAAACAAAATCGTGAGCAGGGACGCACCAAAGTCACTCTCAGGACGAGGGACAACCTAAGATTTATGGTTGAAATGCATATATTGATTATAATGGCCCGACCTTTGACCTGGGTTGTAGCACGTTGAACTAGCCCGTGAGTTTGAGAAACTGGTGAGAGCCGACGACAGATTCCAAGTGACACACCCCGTCACACACGGCCTCGTCTGCTTCAAGCTTCGACAGGTACGTCACAGTGACATTCATGATATGTTGTTTACGGTCGTATCGTCATGATTTCTTCAAATATAGTGTGTGTGAATGGTCTAAGTAGTCGGCTTAATAAAAGATTGCATATTTTGTTAAATCAATTAAGTTTGATCGTTAGACCGGGAAACTTGCGGTAGACCTACGACATGACCACCTTTGCCTTTTTTCCGCCGAATTTTGACCGGATCAGATAAAAAATAATTTAATAGTTTGTCCGATAATTTCATCAAAATTTAATAATACATTTAGACAAACGTAGAATTGAAGTAAGACCAGTTCAATAAGGTTTTTCTCTATGTCTGCACCGATATATGGAATTCACTACCTGTCTATGCGAAACTAGCAAGACGTATAATTGGGTTCCACGTCAGCTGAAGATATTTTTTTTAACAATGCGTTTCCCCATAGCTACTTAACGTTTCTAGCAAACTGCTGACGACTTGGAAATTATTACAAATTATTAACTTTGCCTACTAACCGTTATATATTGAAACGCCTGTGAGCTCTGGTTCCATATGATATAGGCGTTGTAGAAATATTATAAAGTATTATATTGAATTGCACTGATTATTCCATAACTCTCGATTAGCCAATGGCTTCTTTGTCCACTTGCCATCTAGGTATTTTGCCTTGGAATGCAATCTTGTTAAATCTTATCTTGTTAAGTACGTTTTATTGTTTGTTGCTATTGTTTACAACTTTTCATAAAACAAGTAGTTATTTAACATTTTAACAAGATTTAACAACACATTATTTTGGGGAATTAACTAATTCAGTAGAAGTTTCTAAGTATTGTGTCAGGAAATACTGCTTTAAAACCTATTTGTTTAGTTTTATATTGACATTTTTGAATATTATACATTGTATTATTGATGTTTCGATAGTTTCTATTTTTAATGCCCCGTTAAGTAGACATGGCAATCAAACGATGACATTCATGCAGTGGTTCTTCATCTCATTTGTGTTTTGCAGGGCTCCAACGAACTCAACGAGTTGTTTCTGGCAAACCTCACAAAAGACGGCCGGGTGTATCTGACAGCATCTACCAGCAAAGGCGACTACTTTCTGCGGTTCGCTCTCTGTGCGAGGAACACCGAGTCTTCCGATATACAGTATTCCTGGAACGTCATCCGCGAAGTTGCTACGGCGACGCTGGAAGATATGAAGAGCAAAGCAAAATAAATAATAATCCCTTCCTGTGCCAGAACATGCTCCATGTGTGCATTAGAGGGACACTCATTTTAGTACTAGGTTCTGCACTGGGACGATCGGTAGTACTACATTATGCCGGAAGATAAATGTCACTATTAAATTGCGTTAGCGTTTTATAAGTGTGCTGAATAATACAACAACCCCATCAGTGTCATGTTGTGCTAAGGCAGAAAAACGGGATAAAGGTTTGATCAAGATGTGCTACAGCATACAATACCACACAATAAAAGTGATAAAAGCAAGACTTTGTAGTTCGGTTGTAATCACTATAGTAAATAGAAAGACATATGTTGACCAAATTATAACTAAACCTCGATTATGACACATATTTACTTACGCGTGTTGCTGCAGTAAGCAGCACTATCGTGAATGTAGTATTTAACAATATTTAGCAATGATTTTAGAATCAGCAATGGTTAGTGCATAACTAGGTAATTTGTAATTATGATGAGGTCAGGAAGACTGATATTAAGAAATTTCATTAATGTGAGACAACATTTGATAAATTGGCATTATAGATAATAATATTCAACGGTAAAACATGGTTAGGTTTAGTTAAAATTCAAAAATGTTAAGTGGTTTTATTAACTTGTTGCAGAATTTAGTATTATGTGATGTAGTGTCAACGGCGTTTTAAGTGATTATTCTAAACAACTAATATATACGGCAGGTGGCAGCACCGTGCACCCGCTATACTAATTCCGACTTTAATTTAAAAGGCCACACGATGCCGCGTCTTTGTAAGAAGATAGAAATTATTAGTCTTTTTTGTTTTTTTCGTATGTTGTATATAATGTCAGTCACTAACATCCTCAGACCACAAAGCACATCGGCGCAACGAATCTGACCCGCGATGTCCCATCATGCTAAAATCACAGGAAACGCCACAGAACACGGACGCTGGTTGAGCTCACTGTGCAGACCACTGCTGCATATAGACGGGAAAGAACTCACTGCGTCATTGATTGCCACAAAACGGTTGTAGTATACAGTATAGATGATAAAGGCAACTGTTATACTCACTGGCGCCACCTGCCAGATTAGAAAGGAGGGAGTTTTTGGTTGACCATGCGGTCCGCAGAATAAAACGATAAAGTGGCTTGTTTGCGTAAATTCGACGAGGGATGAATGACGACCGCACAGGGAGTATCATCCACTACTGTTTGTGATGTCAATTACCAACAGAAAACAACTTTGTCCAAAACAAAAACAAGAGTGAACAATAATAGAACAATGTTGCATTGTGTCCTACACCAGAACACTTGAGGTATAACAAAACATACTGAAGTGACGTTGACAGTTCAGTGTTCTACACCAGAACACTTGAGGTATAACCACACATACTGAAGTGACGTTGACAGTTCAGTGTCCTACACCAGAACGCTTGAGGTATAACCACACATACTGAAGTGACGTTGACAGTTCAGTGTTCTACACTAGAACACTTGAGGTATAACAACACATACTGAAGTGACGTTGACAGTTCAGTGACCTACACCAGAACACTTGAGGTATAACAACACATACTGATGTGACGTTGACAGTTCAGTGACCTACACCAGAACACTTGAGGTATAACAACACATACTGATGTGACGTTGACAGTTCAGTGTTCTACACCAGAACATTTGCAGTATAACCACACATACTGAAGCTGTCGGCTTGTAAACGTTCTATTTAAACACAATGTCTCGTGTTTAGAGACCAGGGCTGATTATGGCAGAAGGCTTAGGACTATAGATGTCTACGTTTCCATCGTTTGATACACAAACCGATCCAACGAGCATTGGTCCAAGGTGGAGAAAATGGATGCTTCGCTTCGAAAACCGCACCAAGGCGATAAACCTGACGGATCCGGATAGAAAACTAGCTCTATTGTTGGACTACGCTGGCAATGATGTGCACGATGATTACCTGACGATAACCATGCAACTGATGGCAACAACCTTCCTCCAAACGACATATATTCACGATCAGTAGAGGCGCTGAACAACCACTACTCGCCACAAGTGCAGAGGGAGTACGAATTCTTCAACTTCCGAGCAGCCAAGCAGGAAGAAAGCTTGGTGCTTCTGTCAACGTGATTGATGAACCAACGCTAAAAACACTGAATCCGAGACCCAATCGACAACAACCCGACAAGAATCTCTACTCATATAGATCGAAAGAGAAGCCACTACCTCTTCTAGGAATGTTCCTGGGCACGATCGCTACTGAACAACAATCTCATGTGACAAAAGTGTACGTCGCTCAAGGAAATTACGGTACCCTGATGGGTCATGTCACTGCGGAGAAACTAAACCTCATCAAAATCGACAATAATGCTGTGATGGAAGCTTTGTAACTGACCCAGAAACTACATCCATAATAGAAGAGTTCGCGGACCGGTTAAATGACTTGGCAAGCTGGCAAATGTCCAAGTACAAATACATCTCGATCCACATGTGACTCCAGTGATACAACACCACCGCAGAATACATGTTCACCTCCGCCAGAAGGTCATAGACGAACTACAGCTTCTCGAAGACATGGACGTGATTGAGAGAGCTATACAACCAACATATTGGGTATCACCACTGGTTGCAGCACCCAAACCGAACGATGCAGACGCTGTTCGTCTCTGTGTCGATATGAGACGCGTTAACAAAGCAGTCATAAAAGAACGACATGTGCTGCCTACGGTTGATGATGTCATCAATGATCTAAATGGAACAACAACATTCTCCAAATTGGATCTAAATCAAGGATACCACCAACTCAAACTGACACCTGATTCCTGATTACATTCTTGACACAAGATACACTTTGGCGCTACAAAAGACTGAACTTCGGAGTGTCGTCTGCATCTGAAATGTTCCAACACGCAATTGCCGGAGCTCTAAGTGGGATCGAATGAGTAAAGAATATGAGTGATGACATCATCATATACGGAAAAACGAAGGCCGAGCACGGTCGGGACCCTGGGAAACGTCTTCATGCGTATGAGAGAGAAGAACATCACACTGAATCGTCTGAGAGAGAAGAACATCACACTGAATCGTCTGAGAGAGAAGAACATCACACTGAATCGTCTGAGAAAGAAGAACATCACACTGAATCGCAACAAGTGTGAATTCAACCGCACCGAGTTGAAATTCTACGGCTTCATCTTCAGCGACAAGGGTATGACTGCAGACACTGCGAAGGTAGCTTCAATTATCCAACTTGAGAAACCAACAAACGTCTCAGAGATGAAGAGCTTCTTAGGGATGACAAACTACTGCTCGCGATTCATCAGGAACTACTCGGACGTGATAGAGCCCCTTCGCAAACTCACACACCAGGACACACAATGGCCGTGGGGCAAACAACAAGATAAAGCATTTAAAGAGGTGAAACAAATGCTAGATACACGTCCAACTCTCGCATACTTCGACCCGAGGAAGAAGACAATTCTCACCGTAGACGCAAGTCCAACTGGTCTCGGAGGGATCCTTACTCAAGAAGATAGCCATGAAGAGCTTCCCATTGTCGCGTATGCAAGCAAAGCACTCAGCGATGTCGAGAAACGATACAGCCACACAGAACGAGAAGCGCTAGCAGTGATATGGGCGAACATTACCATCTCTATATGTATGGACAACCAGTAACTGTGCTCACAGATCACATGCCATTGGTCGGAATGATAAGCAAACCAGGGGCAAAGCTATCGGCAAGAGTGGAAAGATGGGTAATCACCATAGACATAAATAGAACACCCGTTAGTAAAACAAGACCGCTGATGTAACTCTATGGTAATCACATTGCAGCCATGCAACGTGACGATGATGTACCAGAAGGGAGAGGACAACCCAGCAGATTACATACAACGTGACGATGATGTACCAGACGGGAGAGGACAACCCAGCAGACTACATACAACGTGACGATGATGTACCAGACGGGAGAGGACAACCCAGCAGACTACATACAATGTGACACTGAATCGTCTGAGAGAGAAGAACATCACACTGAATCGTCTGAGAGAGAAGAACATCACACTGAATCGTCTGAGAAAGAAGAACATCACACTGAATCGCAACAAGTGTGAATTCAACCGCACCGAGTTGAAATTCTACGGCTTCATCTTCAGGACAAGGGTATGACTGCAGACACTGCGAAGGTAGCTTCAATTATCCAATTTGAGAAACCAACAAACGTCTCAGAGATGAAGAGCTTCTTAGGGATGACAAACTACTGCTCGCGATTCATCAGGAACTACTCGGACGTGATAGAGCCCCTTCGCAAACTCACACACCAGGACACACAATGGCCGTGGGGCAAACAACAAGATAAAGCATTTAAAGAGGTGAAACAAATGCTAGATACACGTCCAACTCTCGCATACTTCGACCCGAGGAAGAAGACAATTCTCACCGTAGACGCAAGTCCAACTGGTCTCGGAGGGATCCTTACTCAAGAAGATAGCCATGAAGAGCTTCCCATTGTCGCGTATGCAAGCAAAGCACTCAGCGATGTCGAGAAACGATACAGCCACACAGAACGAGAAGCGCTAGCAGTGATATGGGCGAACATTACCATCTCTATATGTATGGACAACCAGTAACTGTGCTCACAGATCACATGCCATTGCTCGGAATGATAAGCAAACCAGGGGCAAAGCTATCGGCAAGAGTGGAAAGATGGGTAATCACCATAGACATAAATAGAACACCCGTTAGTAAAACAAGACCGCTGATGTAACTCTATGGTAATCACATTGCAGCCATGCAACGTGACGATGATGTACCAGAAGGGAGAGGACAACCCAGCAGACTACATACAACGTGACGATGATGTACCAGACGGGAGAGGACAACCCAGCAGACTACATACAACGTGACGATGATGTACCAGACGGGAGAGGACAACCCAGCAGACTACATACAACGTGACGATGATGTACCAGAAGGGAGAGGACAACCCAGCAGACTACATACAACGTGACGATGATGTACCAGACGGGAGAGGACAACCCAGCAGACTACATACAATGTGACACTGAATCGTCTGAGAGAGAAGAACATCACACTGAATCGTCTGAGAGAGAAGAACATCACACTGAATCGTCTGAGAAAGAAGAACATCACACTGAATCGCAACAAGTGTGAATTCAACCGCACCGAGTTGAAATTCTACGGCTTCATCTTCAGCGACAAGGGTATGACTGCAGACACTGCGAAGGTAGCTTCAATTATCCAACTTGAGAAACCAACAAACGTCTCAGAGATGAAGAGCTTCTTAGGGATGACAAACTACTGCTCGCGATTCATCAGGAACTACTCGGACGTGATAGAGCCCCTTCGCAAACTCACACACCAGGACACACAATGGCCGTGGGGCAAACAACAAGATAAAGCATTTAAAGAGGTGAAACAAATGCTAGATACACGTCCAACTCTCGCATACTTCGACCCGAGGAAGAAGACAATTCTCACCGTAGACGCAAGTCCAACTGGTCTCGGAGGGATCCTTACTCAAGAAGATAGCCATGAAGAGCTTCCCATTGTCGCGTATGCAAGCAAAGCACTCAGCGATGTCGAGAAACGATACAGCCACACAGAACGAGAAGCGCTAGCAGTGATATGGGCGAACATTACCATCTCTATATGTATGGACAACCAGTAACTGTGCTCACAGATCACATGCCATTGCTCGGAATGATAAGCAAACCAGGGGCAAAGCTATCGGCAAGAGTGGAAAGATGGGTAATCACCATAGACATAAATAGAACACCCGTTAGTAAAACAAGACCGCTGATGTAACTCTATGGTAATCACATTGCAGCCATGCAACGTGACGATGATGTACCAGAAGGGAGAGGACAACCCAGCAGACTACATACAACGTGACGATGATGTACCAGAAGGGAGAGGACAACCCAGCAGACTACATACAACGTGACTATGATGTACCAGAAGGGAGAGGACAACCCAGCAGACTACATACAACGTGACGATAATGTACCAGAAGGGAGAGGACAACCCAGCAGACTACATACAACGTGACGATGATGTACCAGACGGGAGAGGACAACCCAGCAGACTACATACAACGTGACGATGATGTACCAGAAGGGAGAGGACAACTAAGCAGACTACATACAACGTGACGATGATGTACCAGAAGGGAGAGGACAACCCAGTAGACTACATACGACGTGACGATGATGTACCAGAAGGGAGAGGACAACTCAGCAGACTACATACAACGTGACGATGATGTACCAGAAGGGAGAGGACAACCCAGCAGACTACATACAACGTGACGATGATGTACCAGAAGGGAGAGGACAACCCAGCAGACTACATACAACGTGACGATGATGTACCAGAAGGGAGAGGACAACCCAGCAGACTACATACAACGTAACGATGATGTACCAGAAGGGAGAGGACAACCCAACAGACTACATGTCTCGACACCCAGATAAATCTGCAACAAAATTCACACGTGCAACAAAGGTAGCGGAAGACTACGTCAATTTTCTTGCTCACGAATCGAGACCACTGGCAACTGGTTCTTCGAGGTACAGGAATCTGCATCCTAGAATCCCTGCAAGGGAGAGCATTTGAACTGGCACACCAAGGTCACCAAGGGGTCATGAAGACAAAAGCTCTAATACGCGAGAAAGTCTGGTTCCCTGGGATTGACGAAATGATGGAAAAACGAGTGAAAAACTGTCTACCCTTTCAAACAACCTCAACCAAAACAGCCAGAGAGCCTCTTCAGATGACAAACATCACCAGTCCAGGCGACGAAGTCAGCATTGCGGATGTCGGAAATGGACAGTACATAATGGTCATGATCGACGATTTCACCAGGTATCCGGAAGTGGAAGTGCTGTCATCACTCACTGCAAAAGCCGTAATCCAAAAAATGGAGGGAATCTTTGCCAGGTGGAGGACACCTAAAGTAGGGAAGTCTGACAACGGACCACCCTTCCAGAGCACAGAGTTTACAGAGTATGCACTGCTCAGTGGGTTTAAACACCATCGTGTCACGCCACTGTGGCCTGAGGCTAATGGTGAGGCAGAGAGATTCGTCAGAACCATAAAGAAATCCATAAGAGCTGCGAAGATGGAGAATAAGGACTGGAAATACGAAATGTACGCGTTCCTACGAAACTACAGGGCGACACCAAATGCATCGACAAAGGTACCACCAGCAACAGCGATGATTGGACGACCCATAAAAACAGGGCACCCACAGACGTCGAACCGCAGACCAACAGCAGTCGAAAGACGTGTGGAGGCCAATGATCTGTTGGCAAAACAGTCAATTAAGCGATATGCCGATGAACACCGAAATACCCGCCGACCAAGTATCGAGAATGGTGAAAACGTACGCATCCTGCGGATCAAGAATGGCAAGAAAACGTTTGGCCCAGACGTCTACACAGTGATCAAGAATACAGGATCACAGGTCAGAGCACAGAGTGGAGACCACATCGTGACAAAAAACTCATCGTTCTTCAAAGTGGTACATTCCCCAGGAAAAAAGAAGAGGATGACGAAACATTTGATATCGACTTCAACAACAACGAACAACAACGACAACAACAACTATAACAATCACGTCAACAACAAATACCACGTCAGTAACAACAACATGAGCGGATGGAACGTCCGGTCCGCAACCGACACCCTCCACATTACCTCAGTGTATATGTGAGGAAATAAAACGCCACACTACAAGGAACTGCTGTTATAATATTGTAATAGCGAATCATGGTTTTATTTTTCATTCATTCAGGGCATAATAATCCCTGTGGAATTGCTATTACAGCGATTCATATTTTGTTTTAATTCGATCAACGTTAGCACACTATAGGGACATTATAATATCTTTGAACTTTTTAAGGATCAGAGGATCTCTTACTATCAATATGTGTTACATGCACAACTATGTTTGTTCAATCTAAGGTAGAGAGGGAATGTAGTATCCAGCATAGATGATAAAGGCAATTGTTATACCCACTGGCGCCACCTGCCAGATTAGAAAGGAGGGAGTTTTTGGTTGACCATGCGGTCCGCAGAATAGAACCTTTTATCAGTCTACAATATTCGGCTATAGGTGACAGTTTTAACTGCGCTGTAATTTAGAATAGCTTTACCCAGTGGAAAACTGCACTAAGAGGGATGTGAGAACGCCGGAGGAGAGTGAAAAATGAGAGGAAAAACTGCCGATACGGAGCAGTGGAAAGGGACAACAATCAAAGCATTGCAGCAGTACACAAATAAGTTGGCCTCACCCTTCTATGAAGGGAACTACGAAGCATAGCATTAATTTACTCTGACCTGTACACGCAGAAATAACTAATTACACAATAAACTATTTTGAGGCTCTAAGAATTTCTATCGAAGTCATTGGAAATTGTGTTACATGAAGTGTCGATATGTTTCTTATGTTCAATAAAATAATTAAATTCAATCATTAGAGTTACAATCAATCACATTCTAAATGTATACATCAATAAACGCGGAAGTTGAATGAGTGACATGTCTACGTCGTCTTCCCTTTTAGTCTCGTTTAGAGGTAAAGTAGCAAAATAGTCTCACCAAGGTAAAAAAAAATACAATGCATTTATTTGGGGAAACATTTTTATGAATTCAATGTGGAGATATACAAAAACTAGGAAATGTATGAGGTGAAGCTCATAAAAGTTTGAAAAAGTGAGCAACCATTTTGTTAATTCCACATCATACATATGCCTTCCAATGCTCTCAGATGATAACATTACTACTTCGTGTAATATTGATGCTTGGGCTACACATGAAACTTAGCAAGGTGAATTTGTGAATTAATGTAGCTTTTTTCCTAGCAAATGTCTTCGTCAGAGAGCTTTCATTAATTATATTGAAAACTATTGTGGTTATTGGTCAACAACACACACTCTAACAAACCATAGGTTTGGTACAAAAACTGTAGGCAGTTTTGTGCCCGTATTGGCATTGCAAAGTTAATGAACGCTATATCTGTGCACTGATTTTGAACCATTTTGTTCAGGAAAGGACAAAAACTGTAATGCTGTTTAGCGATGATGATAGAGTAAATATACGACATTTATTAATACTCTTCACTAAACCAAGCAAATGTAGATGTACAAACACTGTCATCAGTGAGATCACACAGGGGAGAGGGCGAGATAACGTCCGGGCTCTCCCAGAAATCACTTGAGCCTGAGCCTGCGGGTACATATGAACGGCCGGACAGTTGGTTGTTTTTGGCGACAACCTTCCCTCACACTGTTGCCTTTGCAATCCTCCATGTCAGACCAATCATCTTGCTGCCATGTTTGCCACCACACGCTTTGCCCAGGTGGCACAGGGATGTGGCTGTTTTGGTCTGATGCTTTCTTCTACAATTTTGTAACATCTTCTTTCTGCAATCTCACAGTGTTTGCAAAGTCAGGAGCACATCTGATTAAATGTCCGAAAAACATGTCTGAAGCAGGTTATAGATGCGTGTCTTTAAATGCTAGGAGCATAGTAAATAAGAAAAACGAATTAAACATTATGGTAGAAGATATTGACCCTCACATAATTGATATAACTGAATCATGGGCCAACACAGACATTACAGTTGCTGAATTAGGATTGACAGGGAACGTAATGTTTAGGAGAGATTGAATAGGAAGAAGGGGAGGGGGAGTTATTTTATATGTTAAAGAATCTATTCAGGCTTATGAAATAAAATTAGAAAGCGAAGCAGATTACGATGAAGCTGTTTGGTGCAAAATAGTTTCAGGAAATTCAAAATTAACTATTGGATTAGTTTACCGAAGTCCAAACATAAACGAAGAGGGTAACACAAAAATACAAAATGCTATAAAGGAAGTTAGTAAAGGGGAATGTATCATAATGGGAGATTTTAACCATGAACATATACAATGGAAATCTCTAGAGAGTACAGGGGGTGAGGCCCAACAATTTATATTTTTAATTCAGGAGCGCTTCCTTACTCAGCACGTGCTAGAACCAACCAGGGGAGAAAATGTATTAGATATAGTTTTATCATCACAAGACGAATTAGTGGACAATATAAAAATACATGAACCATTGGGTAAAAGTGACCACAATCAAATACACTTTGACATCAATGTAAAATCAGAAAGTAAAAATAAAAAACGTATAGGAGAAACTTCCACAAAGGTAACTATAAAGATATGAGAAAATACTTAGCAAAGTTAGATTGGAATAACATGCTGATGAATAAGACCGCAATTGAATGTTGGAATATTCTAAAATATGAAATTGAGAGAATCATCGATAAATTTGTTCTCTTGAAAAAACAAGGAAACGGTCTAGAAAGAAACACGTGTCAAAAGAAGCTATTAGAAAAATAGTGTTTAAGCACACTATTTAAGCACACTATTAACCAAAATTAAGAAGACGAAAGATAATAAATCACCTGGAGTTGATGGGATACCACCAAAACTGCTTAAGGAAATTGTTGAGCAAATTAGTACACCACTTGCAAAATTGTTTAACTTGTCACTAGAAGTAGGAATAGTTCCTTCAGAATGGAAAGAGGCAAACATTACGCCGCTATTTAAGAAGGGATCGAGGAACAAGCCAGAAAATTACAGACCAGTGAGTTTAACATCAGTTGTATGCAAATTACTCGAAACATTAATTAGAGACCACATGGTGGAAAGTACTCAAATTTTCAGATGACACAAAAGTATTCAGAAAGGTTACTAATGATACAGATAAACAAAGTTTACAGGATGATCTAGATAAATTAGTTAAATGGTCAGAAAAATGGCAAATGTTATTCAATTTTGGGAAGTGTAAATGTATACACATAGGACATTGAAACATGGACGAAGAATATAAAATGGGGGATGCTGTGCTAGGTAGAACCACACAAGAAAAGGACTTACGAGTAACATTTAGTGCTGACATGAAAGTTTCAGAGCAATGTGGGATTGCTGCTTTGAAAGAAAATCAAATTCTATGGTTAATTAGGAGAACTATCATGTATAAGGAGAAGCAGCTGAGTGTACCCCTGTACAAAGCAATAGCTAGACCACATTTGGAATATTGTATTCAAGCATGGAGGCCACGTCGTAAAAAGGACATAGACAAGCTAGAAAGAATACAACGAAGAGCAACTAAAATGATTCCAGAATTGAGAGACCTTAGTTACGAAAGTCGCTTATTACAATATCGTTTGACAACACTAGAGACCAGGAGACTAAGAGGAGAACAAATAGAAGTGTTTAAAATAGTGAATGGTTATGAGGATGTTGACAGGAATATGTTCTTCAAACTTAAATAAGGCAGTAGAACCAGAGGACACAAAGCAGCGTTAGTTAAGGAGCAGTGTAGGTTGGACATGAGAAAGTACTCTTTCTCACAGAGGGTGATAAATGAATGGAACAAACTGCCAAATGATTGTGTTAATGCTAGTAGTGTTAATATGTTTAAAAATAGAATTGACAGATATTTGATAAGGGCGGGCTACACATAGATGAGAAAAATTTTGGACTCTCGATAAGCCAATGGCTTCCTTGTCTACTTGCCATCTGGAACTTGCTTTTTGGGATGGCAATCTTGTTAAACTCAGGTTGACAAAACGTGCTTCTTGTGAGGTACTACTCAATAATTATTCAACCGCTCTCGCATACGATGTGGTTGTGCGATGCGTGGTTTTCCTTGTGGACGAGTGCTTTCTGAAGTACATTGCTCAACTTGTGGATGGCGACATGAAATAAACTCCTGGCTCTGCATCCGGCAAAGGGATTACTTATTCCTAAACATAAACATGATCAATATGATAAACTTAAAATCTTAAATAGCTGTCTAAATGCTGAAGTGTCGCGAAAAAAGGAAAGCACAAAGGTAATATTTAACACAACAGGGAAGAGTTGCCGTGACTGGTCCTAAAGTGTTGATAAATGTTGAAAATATGTTTTTTTTGTGGTGGAGGGTGGTCTGAAAAAGATTACTCTGCGCATTGTTGCGAAAATTTTGATAATTAATGTTGAACGGCCCCATGGCATCCAGTAAAGCAACATTTCAGCGTGCGTAGTGTGTTGTTAAACTATATTCAGGAAATGTTATCAAATAATCAAAGAGCAACACTCTTCCGTCAACTAGTTTTAGCCAGTCTATACATGCATGGTTATAATTATGTGCCAAGGAGTCCTTCACCCCGGCCACCATTATCAATATATATGCTTGTTCAGGAAAGGACATTTTAGGGGAATTTTCTAATCAAACTTGGTGTTTGTTCAACAAATACAATTAAGGTTGCTTATTATTTATTTAACGGAAATTCATGCAGTCCATTAAAAACAAGATAAGACAAATATGATTTAGTCGATCTTAGCCATTGATGGGGACGTGTTGTTACATTTTACATACTTACCACAACATTTGGTAAGTAATTATCGTGAGACTTAGTTTCATAAAAAATAGAAATGAGACTGAAAATTCTATGAAATTGGTATAAATATGTGGGGCACTTAGGCTGGTTTTCACTCCTCGACAGTGGCGCGAAAGCCGATGGACGTATTATTCGGAACGAACACACTGTTAAGTGTTAATTCCGCTTTATTGTTGCCTGTGAAATGTTGCAAAAATAAGTCAAGCTTATAATTGCTCTGTAATGCATCGCATATGATGAGTGAGAATGAGAGTCTCCGGATGTACGCCCAGATTCTGGCCAAACACCGGACATCTCGTCAGTACCGTGCCATTTTTGAAGAGCCGTTTGCCACCAGGCGGCCTGGCACGGACCACAGTCACTTTTCTCATAGACGACCATTATAACGTTCTTGCGCCTACATTGAAAGTTTATCCTACAATTTTTTTTTCACATCACATGACAGACCCACCAAGACACCTGCTGTGTGAAATTCGTGAAAATGACATACCTCCTTTTCGTACAAATTGTTTCAACGCATGACACCCCTGCATTTCTGCAATGAAATTCACCGGTTTCCAAAACATGAGTACATCCTGCTTGATGGCCACTGTGTCCTTACGCAACAGGTATATCAACTGACAAATGGCATCATTCCAAAGCTCAGATGCTACTGTGCACATCACTTACACCCACTCATTCACACAATTTCTGCTCTCACTAATACACCCAAACTGCACAATTATTTTTTTCCTAGGAACTCTTTATGCCCGGCCGTCAGAGCGACAAACGTTGGCGCTTCATCACGGAGCCTGATTAATCGAGGCTAGTTAACTACTTGTAGATGACAGACCACAGTACAAAATTGCATCGGTGGCCATGTTAACGTTTTGTCTGATTATAAGAAAATGTGACCATAAAAAATTCTGAAAATGTTTCACAGCAACTGCCATCATCTCATTGACATGCTGACCTAGTTTTGTCAAAATCAAAAACCTCCAGCTCTTTTAAAATGCCCCGACGTGCGATGCACGTCAATTTTTTACAAAAGCAGCCATGTATTCATGCGCCCATGTGTCCAATAGAAGAAAAATTCCCATAAATCCCTCCGCCTGTTAAACTCACACAAATGCACTATTTCAAAGCCAATAGCTTCCACAAAAAACCTGTGAATATGCCAGCTCAATTGCACTTATGTCACATCATATGCATTGTTAAATTAAATTCACATGTCACAATTTAATACGCCATGCATTCGTGAAACAATAAACAGGAAGGTCAACTGTGGTCATACCCCTGTAGGGGACAGACCACAGTACAAAATTGCATTGGTGGCCATGTTAACGTTCTGTCTGATTATAAGAAAACGTCACCACTAAAAATTGTTCACAGCTACTTGCATCATCTTATTGACATGCTGTTTTGTGAAAATCACATACCTCCAGCTATTTTAAAACGCCCCGACGTGCGATGCCCGTCAATTTTCACAAAAATAGCCATGTAACAGTATTCATACGCCCACGTTGTCCATAGCAAAACAATCCCATAAATCCCTTCGCCTGTTAAATTCTCAAAAAAATGCACTATTTCCCAGCAACTATTTATATAATTGCTTGATATTTAACAAAATATGGCGCAACTTTGTCAGAAAAGTGACAATTTGTCACATTTAACAAGATTTTTGGTGAATTTCAATGTGTCAGACTTGTTAAATTGTATTGTTTATGTGAATGCTTTAATGCTTCTACTTGATAGGGTACATGTGTTCAGCCTACTGTTACGTTTCCCATTGGTGACCATGTTAACGTTTTCACGATTATAAGAAAACGAGATCATAAAAAATTCTGAAACTTCTTACCTGCCGTTGTTATCATCTCATTGACATGCTGGTCGAGTTTAGCCAAAATTACATATTTCTAACTCTTTTAAAATGGTTAAAATGCCATACCTGCCAATGTTGACCAATTTCTGCATAAATTACTACGCATATGTGTCTTGTGGCAAAAAAATTGCCAAAAATCCTTCCGCCTATTGAAATAATCTAAAAATCCACGGTTACACTGCCAACATGTCCTACCAGCAAACTTACCAATGTGTCTGCTCAAATGCAGTTGTGTTAGATGATGTGATTTTTTGAAAATTACACATATCTAAAATTACTGTGCCCTTCATTCGTGTAACACACCAGGAAGTCTAACTGAGGCATGATCCCTGGGGCCACATGATCCCTGGGGCCACATGATCCCTGGGGCCACATGATGGTGGGCCGGAAACCAACCATGGTCGTGTTTGGCAGATAGTAGCGCCATCTCGTGACAATCGTGTACGCAAATAGAGGAAGCACGATTAGCGTCCAGGATCCGTGATGTGGCGTCACCGTTTGTTACATACGCATGCACGCACGCATTTACTGTGTAGGGGTTGCTGGTCGTGCTACTAATAATTAAGTTGTTTAAAAATAAAATGTACCCAAGAGACAGGGTTCAGGTGCGGTCAGGGGCTGTGTCCGAATGGGCCAGGCTTGATCCCACTGTCAACAAGACAACAACAACCCTGTTTTGGTAAGTTTCTAAATACTATGTAATCCCTTAGAAAATGAATCCTTTCAATTTATAATGTTACCAAAATGTATATTACAGAATTGTCCATCTTCCTATGTAAACATATTTATATGTTCAGTCACAATTACTTAATAGTGACTTGGATTACTGATGTGCTAAGAAGATGGGGATCAAATGAACTGTCTGGACCTTAGGGAGGAATGTCTCCACCAGCTGTCTGTTAACAGCTAGGGCTTAATGACATTTTGAAAGCTTGTAGCCAGTAGCTGGTAGAACAGGTTAGAAAGTTAAGTTTATGTTTAAGTTTAGTACTGTTTATGTTTAGTACTGTTACATAGTTAATGTATTATGATAGACAAAATATATTATGCATGGACTGTGCATGTGTGGTATAATTATATAACATTCTGTACAGTTAAGCCAGAATCAGACTGGAGCACTCTCCCTCTCTTTGATGTTGTCGTGATTAATCACCATGTGGCACTGGCTGGGTAGGGTGTGTGAAATATTCCCAAGGGACAAGTGCTTGAAAGCAAACTGGGGCCACACTATGATAGTAACTTGTAAACAGGGATAAAGTGGTTGGTTTGATAATTTAATGTAGCATTTGTATCTTAGTTCATTTCTGGTCACACCATTGTGTTATCATACATATATAGTTAGTCACTCTTTTGTTTATTCATTTATAACTGATAATTGGTTGTATATCATTTACAGGTGCAGATGACCCCCTGTAAAATGCAGTCGGTGCTCAGACACATTTTAACACTTTTGGTTTTGGCCCAGTTGGGGTGAGCACTGTTATTTTGGTTTCATGGGTTGTCATGAAGTATTACTATTAGGTTAAGAAACATTTATTTTGACGGTCGTTCGCAACTATCTTAAGGAACTAATTATAGACACAGCATATATCATATGTGTGTGGGTGTTAGTACTGATTCGTGTACTCAAGTCTCAAGTGGTTATACACCAAACAGCCCAAACTTGGGCTAACGCAGAAGTTTGTGATGGTAGTCTCCAAGGATTGTGTACCTTTATGTTATAATGGATGTTACGTATAACTGATGCTGTGTTATGCAAGGAGTACATAATTTTTTTTATTAATTGTAGCTGCATTTTTAGCTGAATATACTTGTTGTACACTTCACCACTTAGGAGTTGATACAGT